>CAUYRH010129617.1:0-36146 GCA_963574655.1 Perodicticus potto
GTGGCATCACAGCTCACAGCAACCTCCAATTCCTGGGCTCAAGCGATTCTCCTGCCTCCGCCTCCCAAGTAGCTGGGACTACAGGCGCCCACCACAATGCCCAAGCCATTTTTGGGTTGCAGCCGTCATTGTTGGGATTCGAACCCGCCAGCTCAGGTGTACATGGTTGTGGCCTTAGCTGCTTGAGCCACAGCCACAGGCACCGCCAGCTCAGGTGTACATGGTTGGCGCCTCAGCCGCTTGAGCCACAGCCACAGGCACCGAGTAGGTGCCGAACCAGTTACTTTTATTTTAAAGAGAACCATTATATCACAACTAGAAAATTTCAAAACTATCTAAATTGCTGCACACAGAAGTAGAGGAAATGTAACCAGAGACAGGAGTAGAACAATGTTCTAAAATCCTAAACTATACACTGTTACCATCTAAAGGCTCCAATCTGTAGCCCTCTAGCTTTTTGGTTGTCTGAGAGGTATTTAACCTTTGCCTGACATAAACAGAAATATCTGCAGAGGGAATCCCTTCCTCTCCAGACTGTCTATCCCTGAAGGTCTCCAAAGTTACTCATTCACGCCCCACTCCTGAGTGCATTCTGAGTCACGGGCAACACGACCTTTCCTGGCTGCTTTGGGGAAGCCCACATCTGGAGGTGAGGCATGTCCCTCCAGAGAATGGCCCAGCATCCCACCTTCCATTCAGGCCTGTCATAACACAGGTCTTGTCTAGTGTCCAATCAGCCCTGCCTCTGTCTTCCATGTGGGAAACTGAGGCTCAGAGATTGGGGTGAGGTGGCAGTTGCCTCCGACTGCACAGCTGTCAAGGCAGACCTGTAGCCCAGGCCTCCTAATTCATAGGCCAGAGTCCTGATACACTGTATACAGATCACCACTTCCTACTCAGGACCAGTTCCTCAGACTTAGCAGGAGAGAGGGAGGCTACAGGCTCCTGGGAACTTCTAGGGGCTTCCTAGGGTGCCTTGGAACTGGCCAGAGCCCTATGTTCATTGAGCAGACATCTGTAAGCACCTGCAGGGCACTCAGTGGTGTAGAAGAGGCACCTGGTCTGGCCTTCCCTGAGGTCTTGGGTGGGGTGGAGCTCAAGAGTTGAATGCTACTAATGCAAATAATGTTCCAACCATTTAATTAAGATTGAAAAATGCGGCTCGGCGCCTGTGGCTCAACGGGCTAAGGCGCCAGCCACATACACCTGAGCTGGAGGGTTTGAATCCAGCCCGGGCCCGCCAAAGAACAATGACGGCTGCAACCAAAAAATGGCCGGGCATTGTAGTGGGCGCCTGTAGTCCCAGCTACTTGGGAGGCAGAGGCAGGAGACTCACTTGAGCCCAGGAATTGGAGGTTGCTGTGAGCTGTGATGCCACGGCATTCTATCCAGGGTGACAGCTTGAGGCTCTGTCTCAAAAAAAAAAAAAAAAAGATTGAAAAATGCCATTAAAAGGAAACCAATAGCCTTCTAGGGACCTGTACTAGTCTGGGGACAGGAGGGCTTCCTGCAAGAAGTGCCTTTGAGACTTTAAGTGAACTCCTGTGGACAGGGAAAGGTCTGGAGCTGAACCAGAGAGAAGCCAGTGTGGACAAGTGGAGAGGGCCCAGGGAAAGTGGGGATGGCTGAGACTTGGGGGTGGCAGAGACCAGGTTACGCAGGGCAGATGTGGAGCATGGGGAGGGTGTTTTCCCCATGCTCCAGGAGTACTCCAGGGCTGTAGGAAGCCATGGGAGGGCTTTAAGCCTGGAAGAAACAAGAGGCATGATCAGCTTTGTACTTTACAAATTTCCTTCTGGCTGCTTTGTGAAGAAGGGGTGGGAAGGGGTGGGAAGTCAGGAGGAAGTACCATGAGCCAAGAGAAAGCTAGTGTCCCCCAAACCTGGTCTTCTTTAGCAGGCAGCTAGATGGAACACCCTAGACACAGTTCTAGAGGATTTTTGTTTTTGTTTTTTGTTATTTATACAGTCTCACTCTTTCTCCCTGGGTAAAGTGCCATAGCATCACAGCTCACATCAACCTCAAACTCTTGGGCTCAAGTGATCCTCTTGCCTCAGCCTCCTGAGTAGCTGGGACTATAAGCGCCCGCCACAATGCCTAGTTATTTTTTTTAGAGAATGGGTCTCACTTTTGCTCAGGCTGGTCTTGAACTCCTGAGCTCAAGCAGTCCACCTGCCTTGACTACCCAGAGTGCTAGGATTACAGGCGTGAGCCACTGTACCCAGCCTACTTTTTATTTTTTATTTTTAGTACAGACAGGGTTTCACTCTTGTTTAGGCTGGTCTTGAAATCCTGAACTCAGTCATTCTACCTGCCTGGGCCTCCCAGAATGGTAGGATTACAGGTGTGCACCTAGCTGATTCTGGAAGGTTTTATAGTTACCTGCTTGATGGTCCAGAGGCAGGGCCCACCAGAGGTCCCCTGGGCTCTTTCATCCCCTGGGAGATTGTTGAAGCTGCTCTTGGGCAAGTGGGTATTTACAGGGATGGGTGGCAAATGTCAAAAACGGTTTCTGAAAGGAAGCAGGATTCCTCTTCTCAGACGATGCCTATGGAAGACAAACCAGACCCCCCAGAGGGGTCTGAGGAAGGCACAGAGTCCCGAGTGAGCACACCAGGTGAGGAGGGGGCGCTGCTCGCCCTTCAGTGGGATGTGGCTGGCGGGCAGGGTTGGCAGTGCTGAAGGCAGATATGGGATGAAAGGGTTCTTGATTTGGGAAATGGGTTGAGTCTAGGCCTTGTCTCCTGCGGCTCAGACATGCTCTACACATCAACTCTGTCCCTTCACTCTCCTGCCTGTACCCAGACCAAGATTCATCCCCCTGCCCTGATGACATCACTAAGGAGAAATCCACTCCAGCACCTGAGCCTTGTGAGATGTCTGAGCCGCCAGCCAAGAGGATGAAGAGGTAACATGCTGAACATCTTCCCCCAGCCCTGGGTCCTGTATTCTGATTTCTGCCAAGGCAGGGGTGGGATGGCAGAGTGGGATCCCTTCAGTGGAGCTGGAGTAAGAAAATGGTCTTGACTTCTGGCTTTGGAGGAAGGTCAGACTTATTCCTGCACCTTCCATTGGGAGGCTTCAGGCCAGATTCTGGCATTTTCTTTGGGACTGAGCCACCTAGAGGCTAGGCTGGTTGCCAGGTTGAGGGGAGTAAAGATGTTCATCAGACTGTAGAGGGTGGATGGGTTTACAGGACTAATCAGATACATGTTAGCAAGTTGAGAAGGTGAGAACACTCTTCCCCTATTTATTTAGGTGAAACTGAGGCTTAGAGAGCTAAAAGGAGTTTGCCCAAATCCCCCAGCTTGTAAGTGGAAGAGTTAGTATTGGAAACTGGGTCTTAGCCTTTCTTGGAAGCCCTTGGGGCTTCTTGGAAGACATGGCTTTGATTTTCTTCTGCTCCTTCCATAGCTCAGAGGAGCCATTAGAAAAGGGTCTCCCAGGGCAGCCACAGGCAAAGGTCCAGCCACAGGCCCGGATGACAGTACCAAAGCAGACACAGACACCAGAGCTGCTGCCTGAACCCCTGGAAGCCCGAGTGCTGCCACGATTCCAGCCACGCGTTTTGCAGATCCAGGCCCAGGTGCAACCACAAACTCAGCCATGGATCCCACCAATGGACACCCAGGTTCAGCCAAAGCTGCAGAAGCAGGCACAAACGCAGACCTCTCCAGAGCACTTAGTGCTGCAGGAGCCGCAAGTGCCACTGCCACCGCTGCAGGAGGTCGAACCACAGAAGCAGATGCAGCCTCAGGTGCAGCCACAGGCATATTCACAACCCCCAGAACAGGTGCAGCCACAGCTGCAGAAGCAGGCCCAGACACAGACTTATCCACAGGTACATACACAAGCACAGCCAAGGGTCCAGCCACAGGAGCAGCCACCAGAGCATCCTTCAGCGCAAGTGCCAGTGCAGCCATCAGAGCAGGCCCACGGGCAGCCTCAGACCCAGCCGCAGGTGCCAGTGCTGGCTCCAGAGCAAGCACCAGCTCTGGTTCACAGCACAGTACCAGAGCCACCACCTGATACAGTAGAATCTGGAGGAGGTAAGAGAGCACTGGCTTTCAGTTGGTGTGCTGGTGAGCCATCTCTGCCTGGGCCCTTTGTTCCTCCCTTGGCATTGTCCAGCCCTGACTCAGGGAAGCCTAGGACTGAAGGCCAGCCCTAGAACCCACGTCTAAGGCCATCTATGCCAGGGGCTTTGAGGTCCTGGGTCCCTTGGGCCCAGGGTGGGAGGCACACTTTGGGAAATAGAACACATCTTCATTTCAGGCACAGAGGAGGCCTTGCCAGAGCCAGTGGGAGCCCAGGTCCATGTGGAAGAGAGCCAGGAGGAGGCAGCCAGCGGCGTGGATGTGGGAGAATGTGAAAAAAGAGCAAGAGAGATGCTGGGGGTGGGTAGAGGTGCTGATGTGGCAACATGAGGGCCACAAAGCCCAGCAGGCCCCTTGCTGCTCCCAGTCGCCTCTGGGTCCCCTGTGAGATGGTACGGCAGCCCTCCGTCAAGGGCACATGGGTAGCCCTGACTGGGTTGAGGGGCTCGGTCCATGTGGGCCTCTCTGGCTTCATGCTGCCTTCATGTCCCTGCTGTAGAGACCTGGGAGGTACTTCAGGTGATAAGAGCCCCTTGCCGCCTGCCTGTCCCCACACGAGAGCCCCAGACCCGTCACATGGCTACAGTGCTCTAGTGGAAGCCACTTGGGGCCCAGCTCTGCCCTATATTGTGACCATGGGCTAGCCCATTCCCTTCTTTGGGTCCCAATTTTCCCATCTATCATGTAAGAGGTCGGCTAAGGTGGACTTTAGAGTTAGGTGTATCTGGGTTCCCATCCTGACTGTAGAGCATTCTAGCCATGTGAGCTGGGGCAGTCACCCTACTGCTCAGAGCTCAGTTTCCCCGTCAGGAAGGTCCCATAAGGCAATGCTCACAGGTATTTAAGGCTGGGGCTGGTGGAAGCTCTACTTCTGCTTCTGGTGTAGGTATGGGGTGCCGGGGGCTCCCTGAAGGTTACCATCCTGCAGAGCAGTGACAGCCGGGCCTTTAGCACCATACCTCTTTCACCTGGTCCCCGGCCCGGTGACTCCACCTCTACCAGCTCCACAGCTGCCAGCACACCCTCTAAGCAGACCCTCCAGTTCTTCTGCTATATCTGCAAGGCCAACTGCAACAGCCCCCAGGTACTGCGAAGCCAGGCTGGGGGTGGGGGAGTTGGGGTCTCCACAGGATGCCCACCTACCCTTCCCCCAGCTGCCTCACTCCCTGGGCACTTGAGCCCTTCCCTAAGCAGCTGTGTGTTTGCACCAGAGATGTTTCCTGAATAGCCAGGAAGACAGGTTGTTAGAATCAGGCAGACCTGGTTCAAATTGGCCCTGACCAGCTGTGTGGGCCTCGGAATTCCACCCCCTGTGCCTCAGTTTCTTTTTGTGTCAGATAAAGAAACACTTAGAGTTTACCTCATTGAGTGGTTCGGGGGATTTAGCAACTTGATACTGGGGGGGTGAGCCCAGGCCTGGCCTGAAGTGAGCACAGCAGTAATAACTCTAGCATTGTGCTTGTATTATTACTGGTATTTGCTGTTGTTACCTCTGTCATTCTGTGCCTGCTCTAGTCTGTGCGGGGCTGTTGGAGAGAAATGTCTCCTAGTGGCGAACCTAGGGCTGGCATCTGCCTCCCTCCCTCCCACTGCAGGAGTTCCAGGACCACCTATCAGAGGCTCAGCACCAGCGGCGGATAGGGGAGATCCAGCACATGAGCCAGGCCTGCCTGTTGTCCCTGCTGCCTGTGCCCCGGGATGTCCTGGAGAGAGAAGCGGAGTGAGTAGGGGGTCGTGGAAGTTCTGTGCTGGGGGTGGGCAGGCTCATGGACCAGGCTTGGATTTCTCATCTGCAAGGTCTGCCTTTGGGTTAGGCATTACCCTTTCTGCCCAGGCCTCTTCACACTGTTCACTGTGTGACCTTGAGCCTCCATTTTCCCCATCTGTAAAATGGCCTTGTCCAGGAATTTGTGACAGCTTCTTAAGGCTCCATCCAGGCAGGAGCAGTGTGACCATCAATGTGGGAGGGGTAGTTTATATCACAGACCCCTGCCTCCCTGGGGGCACCATGGTGAGGGTAGTTCATCCTTTGGCCAGGGGATAGGGCTTCCTTGCATCTCCCAATCCCATTGCCGCAGGAGCTTGGCAGATCAGAACTTCAGCCCTCCTGGGGTCTGGGATTAGCTCTTGGGGTGAGAAGGCCTGCTGGGAAGCTAGAGGAGCTTCTAGGACCCCGCGGGCAGTCACAGAGGCCTACAGGGCCAGGTCTGGGAGGTGTCATCAGAGCAGAACAACACCCTGGGGATGTGACCTCTCACAGGACAGCTGCCTCTTAGCTCCTATTCTAGTTTTTATAGGAAAATCCAGAAATCCAAATTTGTATGTGAAATCTAAGATTTCAAAATGTTAACAGCTAGTTCAGAATCAAAACAAAACAAACTCTATGGAGGCTGAATCCAATAGTCCCTTGAGTCTTTGGTCGGGGACTCTGTCCTGAGTTTATAGAGGTCACAGTCTGAAGCTCCCTGATGAAGGGACAGGAAAGGCTCTTGGTTGGTCTCCTCTTGCATGCCTCGTGTAACAGGGAGCTCCTTCTCTCCTATGGCAGACTGTGGCTCTGCTGCTGGTTCTGACTTTGAGAAGAGCTTCCTTACGTGGTTTTATACTTTATATAAAGTATGAAGTATAAAAAAAAAAGTATATGCTTTTTTTATAAACACAGGAAAAAGGTGACTCACACTGATGTTCTTTGCAGTTAATTTAATGATGAAAATATCTAATTATAAATGATCTAAAAAGTTCAAAATTTGGGGACTGGTTAGATCAGTTAAGGCCTGTTTGCTCGGACACTTGCAGGAAATGTATATAATGCAGCAACACGATGCAACATCAGGGTGAAATGGGTTCACAGTTGTGCATGCAGAATGAGCTTGGCTATATGTTAATAGGTATCGTGACACAGAAGAAAACTAGCAGGGCATAGCATAGGCTGCTAACTAGCTTCAGGTGGAGGAGATTCATCCAACGTCTCCTGTTCAATGACTTGGCCCACTGCCGTGGAAGCCATGAAGAACATGACAGCCTTTCCAATAGGCTGCCTGTCCCTCCATCATTCAGCACAGTCAGAAACTCTGAGCTGATCCCTAGCTGGGCCCTGGAGGTTCCCGGATGGGATCCAACAGGGTAGAGGAAGGATCAAGCCCTCCCAGTTCATTCTGGGAAATGGGATGGCAGTGGTACTCTGGATGCCTGAGGGGGCTCACTGGGATGGGGACAGGTTCAGGAATGGAGGGAAGGTCAATGAAAGCCCAGTGAAAGGCAGGGCATCTACACTGAAGGGTAAATAAGAGTTTTCAAAGCCATATATCCTCAGTTATGTCACCATTATGATGTCTCTGGAACATGCCAGCAATAATCAGAGCCACTTCAGAACCATCCCATGGCCAGGATGGGGTGTTCTGGCTGTCTGAGTGAAACTCTGTCATGAAAAAAAAAAAAGAAAAAAGATTTTTACTAGGCCAATAATTGTCCCTAAACCCTTAAACCAGGTACTGGAACCCCACTAAGTGGTTGATGTGCCCTTTTTTATTTAAAAAAAAATTTTTTTTCTGATTATGACAACAGTTTGTTCATTATATAACATTTTGAAAATATAAGAGCACAGGCACACAAGAAGTTAAAAATTGTCTGTAATTCCATTTGCCCAGAAATAAATACTACTTACATTTTTACCTACCTCATCCCATGATCCTTTCTGTTTTTATACAATCTCTAAAAATAAAAATGAGAATGATAGTACCTGATGTATGTGGACATTGTCCGTGTCTCTAAACAACCCTGTACACCAGGGTTCTTATGGGGGCTTTGTGATACTTTGCAGCATGTAGAAGTTTTAATTTTCCTTTATGATTTCTGGTTGTTTTTTTTTTGAGACTGAGTCTTACTTTGTCACCCCTGGTAGAGTGCTATAACATCATAGCTCACAGCAACCTCAAACTCTTAGGCTCAAGTGATTCTCTTGCCTCAGTCTCACAGGTAGCTAGCTGGGATTACAGGCACCCACCACAACGCCTGGCTATTTTTTAGTGACAAGGTCTCGCTCTGGCTCAGGCAATCCATCTGCCTCAGTCTCCCACAGTGCTAGGATTATAGGCGTCAGCCACTGCACCCAGCCTATGATTTCTGGCTTTGCTGTAACATATGGAAAGATCTTCTCCGATCCAAGATTATATAAGTACTGACCCTCCCCTTTTTTGTATATGGTTTTGGTTTTTTTCCCAAATGATCCTTCTGCCTCAGCCTCTTGAATAGCTGGGCAACACTATGCCCAGTTAATTTTTTTTTAAGAGTCACGTCTTGCTATGTCCTTCACACTGGTCTTGAACTTATGGGTCCCACTTCAGCCTTCCAAACCCCCAGAGATTACAGGCACAAGCCATTGTGCTGGTCTGGTTTTGATTTTTACACCTGACTCTCTTGTAGTAGGTAGAACTTGTTTTGAAGTAGGTAGAAAGTAGGAGCAAAAGGCTTTCCTTCTCTAAATGGATAGTAAATTGTCTTGACATGGCTTATTGTATAATCTGTGCTTTTTTTTTTTTTGTTTGAGACAGTCTCACTTTGTCAGCTGGGTTAGAGTGTGGTGGTGTCAGCCTAGCTCACAGCAACCTCAAACTCCTGGGCTCAAGGGATCCTCCTGCCTCAGCCTCCTGAGTAGCTGGGCCTACAGGGGCCACCCTGCCTGGCTAACTTTTCTTACTTTTAATAAAGATGGGGTTTCACTCTTGCCCAAGCTGATCTTAAACTCCTGAGCTCCAACTATTCTCCCACCTCAGCCTCCCAGAGTGCTAGGATTACAGGCGTGAGCCACCATACCTGGCCTATTCTATGTTTTTCAATCCAATTTATCAGAAGCTGTTTTTTTTTTTTTTAGAGACAGAGTCTCACTTTGTTGCCCTTGGTAGAGTGCTGTGCCTTTAGAGCTCACAGTAACCTCCAGCTCCTGGGGTTAGGCGATTCTTTTGTCTCAGCCTCCCGAGTAACTGGGACTACAGGCGCCTGCCACAATGCCCAGCTATTTTTTTTGTTATTGCAGTTTGGCCAGGGCCAGCACTCTATCCACTGAGCCACAGGCGCCACCCAGAAGCTGTATTTTTTTTTTTTTTTTTTGTAGAGATAGAGTCTCACTCCAACTCCTGTGCTTAGGCAATTCCCCCGGCTATTTTTTTCTTGCAGTTTGGCCGGGGGCTGGGTTTGAATCCGCCACCCTCGGTGGGTGGCGCCCTACCCACTGAGCCACAGGTGCTGCCCCAGAAGCTGTATTTTTTTAAAATCAGTATTTGAGCCTGTTTAGGACTTTCTTTCTTTCTTTTTTGTTTTGTTTTGTTTTAGAGACAGCATCTCGCTTTATTGCCTTTGGTAGAGTGCTGTGGCGTCACAGCTCACAGCAACCTCGAGCTCTTGGGCTTAACTGATTCTCTTGCCTCAGCCTCCGGAATAGCTGGGACTATAGGCACCTGCCACAACTTCCGGCTGTTTTTTTTTTGTTGCAGTTTGGCCGGAGCCGGGTTCAAACCCTCCACCCTCACTATATGGGGCCCGGCACCCTACACACTGAGCCACAGGTGCCACTCATGTTTAGGACTTTCTGATCTTTCTCATCACTACACAGTCAGGGTGTCACTGTCGGGGTGCACATCACACTACACAGTTTTAACTATTGTAGCTTTAATGGCTAGTATCTCAAATGCTTCTAAATTTCATTCCCTCCCCCAAAAGTTTCCTCCTTGGTTTCTTGCTTACGTAGACATTCAGATGAACCTCAGAACCATTTTGTTTCAAAAAAGATCCTGTTGGAATTACATTCAGAATTGGATTACATTTATGGTGCAATTAAGGAAAGCTGCTGTCTCTCCAACCAGAACATAGTGTCACATTATACTTGTTTGCTTTTTTTTTTTTTTTTGAGACAGAGTCTCACTATGTCACCCTGGGAAGAGTGCTGTGGTGTCATAGCTCACAGCAACCTCCAACTCTTGGGCTTAAGTGATTCTCTTGCCTTAGCCTCCCAAGTAGCTGGGATTACAGGTGCCCGCCACAATGCCTGGCTATTTTTTTATTGCAGTTGTTTTTGTTGTTTACCTGGCCCAGGCAGGGTTTGAACCCACCAGCCTGGGGGTATGTGGCTGGCACCCTGCCCACTAGCTACCGGCGCTGCCCACATTGCCCTTTCTTTGACTGTTGTCATTCAGAGAGCCTCCACCAAAGCGCTGGTGCAACACCTGCCAGGTCTACTACACGGGGGACTTGATCCAACACCGTAGGACACAGGACCACAAGGTAGGAGGGCTGGCATGCTGCAAAGGCACCTGTTCTTGTCAGGTCCAAGTCATGGGCTGGGAAGGAGAGGCCTCAAGTTGGGAGCAGAAAGTAAATGTTGGTCTTTGTCTCTGCATGACTTTAACTCACAATGTGGTTTCTGGACACATCAGTCATGTTTTCTTCTGTGGGCTGCATGTTCTCCATCTGTCCCCTCCACTCAGTTATGGAGCTCATGGGGGTTCTTTGGGGACTTCCCTTTCCTGTCTTTGCTCTGCGAATGTCCTGTCTTTCTGTTGCCATCTGCCATTCCAACTCATGGCCACCCATGCAGGGTAGAGCTGTGTCTTTCCATGCAGAGGCAGAGCACAGCCCAGCTTGGCAAAGACATGCTGGGCCTGCAGAGGGAGGCGAGCTCTTGCTGGGCACTGCCTCGCTGCTTGCACCTGGGGACACAACCTGCCAACCCACTTGGCCTGTCCTCCTTTCCCCAGATCGCCAAACAATCCCTGCGACCCTTCTGCACCATTTGCAACCGCTATTTTAAGACTCCTCGGAAGTTTGTGGAACATGTGAAGTCCCAGGGACACAAGGACAAAGCCAAGGAGGTAATCCCAGCTCCCTCAGGGTACATGGGCCTAGAGAGATAAAGAGGCTTGGCCAAGGGCACATAGCAAGTTGAGGTTTATCCCAGTCCATATTCATGACTAGAGGGATTGGGCCCCTCAGGGGTGGGGTGGGCAGGGCATGATGCCCTGAGCCCCTTGTTCATTCCCTGGGCAGCTGAAGACTCTGGAGAAGGAGATAGCCAGCCAAGATGACGACCAATTCATCACGGTGGATGCTGTGGGTTGCTTTGAGGGTGATAAAGAAGAGGAGGACGAGGATGATGATGATGATGAAGAGATTGAGGCTGAGGAGGAATTATGCAAGCAGGTGCTGGGGAGTGGGTATGGGAGGCAGGCTTGGGGCTGGACTCCCAGCCCAGCAGGGATGTCATCGTACCTCAGGGCCCAGGCACTGTGCTGGCATTGTAGGCACTGATGCATGCCACACTTCATTAACCTGAACTACCTTCTACAACTATGTAATTAAGCATCATGATGAGTATATATCATAGAACGGCAGTTAAAATATGCAATGGCTGCGAAGCCTGGCTGCAAGTTTGACCTTTGTGGAGGAAGGGAAGGGACATCTGAGGCCACAAGGAACAGCATCAGTAAAGGCTCAGGGTGGGAAACTCAGATGCTGCTGCTGCTTCTGCTGGTGATGGTGATATCGGCTGACATTTTTTTTGAGCACTTACTGCATGCCAGGCATGTGTACCCAGCACTGTCCTGCAGAATCTCACCAGATTGGATGGCAGGAAGTGAGACTGCAGAGCCCACACTCTCAACACTGCAGCTCTACTCCCTCCCACGAGCGAGGAACTGGAGCGGCTGGGACTCTGCAGTTCAATAAATGTTTCCAGAGCACCTGTTCTGGGCTAGGTTCTGGGGGTGGGCATAGGGACACATGAGAACCCTGAGGCCTGGCCCTTGCCTTCATAGAGGTTGCCCCAGTTACAGTACACAGTGGGCCAGCAGGGCTGCTCATGGGCTATGGCTGGCTGCAAGGGTGGCCATAGAGTGACATTAGTGTGCCCAGCTTTGGGACTCCGTGATGGCCTGATGTCAGGCAAGCCATTTGGCCTTTTTGAGCCTCAGAGGAAACTGATCAGAACTAACAGTCCGACTGTAGGCTATATGCAAAGGCCAAACCCCAGGGCCTAGTCCTAGGAAGGGGTCAGCAAATGGGAGTGGTTATTATCTCAGAAGCCACATTTGTTTGCCTGGAAAGTGGTGGAGGGCACTGCTGGGCATGAGAGGGCTGACATTGCCAGAGTTAGATGGACTTCTCTGGAAGGGGCTCAATCCAGCAAGTGAGATGCAGGCTCCTTGATCACTTGAAACCCACCCCCACAGCACCAAGGCCACTGCAGCATCAGGGGGAACTCAGGGAGCTGGCTGGGTGCTCATGGCTGAGAGCTCTATCTTGGACTCACCAGGGTTCACTACCTGGCTGTTCCACAAAACAGCTTTGTGAACCTGGGCAAATGAGTTAATGTCCTTGGGCCTCAGTTTTCTCTTATGTATGTAGTAATCCTAGAGGGTTGTTCATGAGCATTCAGTGAGATGACACATGATGTGTTGGAATCTGCATGGAATACGGTCTCTGTGAGAGCAGGAGGGCTTCAGAGCTTTGAAAGTGTTGATGTGCAAAGGCAAAGAGAGTGCCACCCACCACCTCCTAGAAATCCAGGGGATGGTGTGTCTAAGAGCACCTGTGGCTCCAGGCCCTGGACTTGCATCTGGGGAAAGCCAGATCTGAAGCCCCCACTTGCCTGTTTCCAGATGAAATCCAGAGATACATCCATAGAGGAGTGGAAGGGCTCAGAGACCTACAGCCCCAACACCGCATATGGTAAGGCCCAGCTCTGAGTTGACTGCAGGTCCCGGCTGCAGTGACCCCAGATCTCTGGCATTCTGGCCAGGCAACCTCCTACCCCTTGGTCCCCTCCTCTTCTGCTCCCACCAAGAGGGTAGGGGAGGAAAAGGGCCTCTAGAGAGGGTGGGACACCTGGCTGGTACTGGGCGTGAGCACAGACCCAGCTGTCCTGCAGGTGTGGACTTCCTGGTGCCCGTGATGGGTTATGTCTGCCGTGTCTGCCACAAGTTCTACCACAGCAACTCAGGGGCACAGCTGTCCCACTGCAAGTCCTTGACCCACTTTGAGAACCTGCAGGTAAGCTAGATGACCTGCCCCACCCTCCCCTGGTTGGGGACTCAGACTCTGGGCTTATGGGGATGCCAGAAGTCTTTCCCTCTTGTGCCTGGCCTCAGCCCCCAGGCATCTTATCCCCATCAACAAGGAAGGAGTCAGAGTTGGGGTGAAGCTGACCTCTTTCTTTTATTGTTCCAGGAAGAGGGGACTGAGGGGCAGGCTCTTAGTTCCAGAGCCCTAGCCCAGAGAGGTTAAGTGCACACAGGGTCACACAGCACATTGACACTGTCTCAGCTGGAGAAGCAGCTGCTGGCCCAGGAATGCACCATGTAGGGACAAGCTCTGACCTCAGGTACAAGCTCTGACCTCACCTATACCTGTTGTGTCTAGAAATACAAGGCAGCCAAGAACCCCAGCCTTACCACCCGGCCTGTGAGCCGCCGGTGTGCCATCAACGCCCGGAATGCCTTGACTGCACTATTCACCTCTGGCGGCCGCCCACCTGTCCCACCTAGCACCCAGGACACAGCCAAAACTTCCAGCAAGGTGATGGCCCGACCCTCCCAGCCCCCACCACCCCGGCGTTCAAGCCGCCTCAAAACCTGATCAAGGGGCTCCCAGGGCAGTCTGCTAATGCTCTTTAGGAATCTGCATGGAAACTTTGACATGGTTCGTGTTTTTACTGAAAATCCAATAAAAGAAGGTAGTTTGGCTGTGCAGTCCCCACTAGCAGTGCTGTCTGGGTGAATAGGGAAAGGGAAGGGGGACACCTCAGTCCCTCTCAGCCTCTCTGGGTACAGCGTGGTGGCAGAACCAGAGGCTGAAGGCAGGCTTCCTGGGACCAGGGACTCTGGATCACAGGATATTTTGCCTCTTAATGTATCAGGGCCAGGAAGGCATCTTCAAGGGGGATCTTCACAATGACCTAGTTGGCAGTCTTGTCCTTCAGTCACATACCAAAGCGGAGGGTGTCAGGAACTGACCCCACCAAAGCAGATTTTCACATACCTCGTTACATGGGACAACCGAACGCATGAGAACAAATCACTGGTGGGGTCGGTCCCTGACCTTCCCCCACTGGTCTGCAACTTTACTGACATATGAAGAAACTGAGAACTAGCCAGGTCAGGTGACATGCTGAAGGCCAAGTAGCTGGTAAGTGGCCAGTTTGATCCTAGGCCTGAGCCTTGTGCTGGTCTCTCTCTCCAGCTGCGCCCCATGGAAGCTGAAGTACAGGAGCCACTCAGGCCCTCTGGCTCTGATTTGTTGGCTCACCAGCCAGGGCCTGCCCCCCAGGTCAGGAGACCCTAAGATGAATCACCGGGAAATGGACCCAGGCTGAGCAGGCTCTTTAGTTCTGCTATTTCTTCATTTAGAAAGATCCTTAGAGACAGACAACCAGATCAGCCCTGCTATTGGCCAGCTGGGGAGACAGGCCAAGAGTGGAAAGGCCATGCCAAGGTTGCACAGCACGTCTCGGTGAAAGGCCCTAGAACCCAGAGAGTCTGAGAGGATCCTACAAGGTCACACAGCATGTCTGACCATCTCAGCTGGGCTGCTGGCCTGCTGGGCTGGGAAGAGGTGCTGGCCAGAAATGTAGGGGAGAGGCCCTGACCTTGCATGCACCTTCTTGGTCTAGAAATACAAGGTGGCAAAGAACCCCAGCTCTACCCCCGGTCTTTTGGGGTGCAGGTGTGTGATCAGTGCCTGAACACCTGACTGTCCTGCTTACCTCCAGCAGCCACTAGGGTCCTCATCCTGGAATACAGAGGAAAAAGGCACAGTGGTGTGGAATACAAAGGAAAAAGGCACAGTGGTGTGGGAGACCCATTTAATGTGAACACTGCAGGCCTGGGCAGAGTGGGGAGTGCCCAGAAATTGGGCAGACAGGCAAGTGGCTGGGTCACAAGCCCATACCTGGCTTCAGGAGTGGGTGCCAGTTGGGGGAGGCTGCCCTAAGGCAGGCAGCATTTGGGAAGGTATCTAAGCCAGGAGGTGAGTGCCTATGCCAGAGGCTGGTCCAGATACTCAGGGTTGAGGCATGGTTGGGGGCTCCTGGAGCCTAGGGGCTGGCATCACTGGGGGCCTCCCCGAGCTGCTGTTGGAACTCAAGGCGTGTCTGCCGGTTGGACTCCAGCAGCTCCTGGAGGCGGGCATGGAGGTGGTCGTTCTTCTCCTCCAGGTGGTCCAGACAGGAGTTGATCTGGTCCAACATGGAGTTGATGGCGGCATATTCTGGGAGGAAGGGGAAAGATAGAGCCAAGGTCCTGTGTCTCCTCAAGGCTCCCAGACAACCCCCTCTACTGTCCTCCAGCCTGCCTCCAAACGGGCTTTGGGCAGGTCCCTACTCCTTTCTGAGGCTCAGTGTCACCATGTGGAAAATGGGTAGTTACCAAAAGAGGAATGGCTTTAAATAAATAATACCTAGTACACCATCCTTTTTCTAGGGTTAGGGTGGTCATAGGGTAGTCAGCCTATTGAACTTCAGTAGCTGCTTAGAGGCCACATTGCTGAGTTGAGCAAACCTCTCTCCCCATACAGGCTCTATTCTCTAGCCCTTCTATGGCTCCCTCTGTCCTTAAGATAAGGCCGCAGACGACTCTCCCAGGCCCCACTTCCTTGCCTTTTCCTTTCCTCTCTCACACCTGCCTTTGCCTGCCTTAGGCCCTTTGAACACGCTGTTGCCTCTGCCTGGGATGCGATGGGGCCCTCCTGTCTTCCTTCCTCTCCTGGATGAGTCCCACTCATCCTTCAAGCCTCAGTAAGGATCTCACCATGGGAGCCCTCCTAGTGCCCCGGACCTGATCATACCTCTGTTCTGATCCCCTAGTTCTCCTCACCTGCCTCCCCTCAGGATTGCCTGCTGTGCTGCTTTGTGTTCCCCACTAGACTATAAAGCTTTGTGAGGAGTGAATGGCCTTATGCTTGCTGCTGTCTTGCTGGTGCCCACAATAAGCATTTGCTGAATAAATGAGGGAGGGAGTGAATGAAGCCTCTGACTTTCCAGCCTCCCTGTCATTGCACAACTGTCCCTGCCACCCAGAATGTCTCTATCACAACCCTTCAAGGACCAGCTCAAAATGCCTCCTCCAAGAAGTCTTCCTTGGTCTCCATTGGAAACCATCACTCCCTCCTCCATAGCCACTCCTGACCTGCCTCTCTCAACAACACAATGTCCCTTAGGACCCAAGGTCTGGGCCTGTGCCCACTGCGGGACCCAGTTGTAAGCCAGCTCATGACTCAGATACACTTGGCTGCCAGCTTGGGACCAAAGGGAAGTAGCTGGCAGAGGCCAGACACCACCAAGAAGTGTGTCTGGGATGTGAGTGCAAATGTGCCTGCATTCTGGCCCAGAGATGGCCTTCCCACAGAGGAGAGTCTTGGGGAATCTGCTGGATCTTAAAGTCCACCCTCCTTGTGGTATAGCTGGGAAAACTGAGGCTGAAGAAGAAAGGAGCCTGCTCAGGCCTTCCAGCTGGCTGGTCACAGAGCCAAAACTCAGATTCTAGTATCAGGGCATGTGAGTTCTCTGTCCCAGCAAGTTATTGCACCTTTCTGGAAAAGGGAGTTAAGAACTGGGTTGTTGTGAGTATTCAAATATACCAAGAGCTCAGACACAGGGTCTGCCTATAGCAAGTACTTTATAGATGGTGATTATTATCAATATTTCGTATTCTGTGTGATGGGACACAAGCTGGGCGAAGACATGGGGGAGGCTACCCACATCATTCCTAGCCAGGCGTTATCTGTGTCAAGGGTACTACTTCCCAGTTCTAAGCCTTTGCTTCTGCCTGGGACATCCTCCTCCCCACTGCTCTAAGTCCTGTCTACCAACAACCACTCAATATCACCTCCTGGAAGGCCTTTCCTGATGCTTCTACCATGGCTACCTGCAGTGACCACCCTCTGGCCCCTGTTCACCCGCATTGCCCAGTCCCAACCTAACAGCCCACGACTACCTCCAGTGGGAGGTCCTCTACCTCTTTATTAAAAGCAGACCCGAGTGATGACAATGCTCTAAAACTATTGTGATGGATGCTCAAATCTGCGAATGTATTAAAAGCTACTGAACTGTACAATTTAAATGGGTAAACTGAATGTGAATTACAGCTCAAAAAAGCTTTTACCCAAAACAAAAAGCATGCTCCATACTTACCCCTCATAGCCTACCCTCTAAGTTAATTAATACACCAATCTTTACTACACCAAAGAGAATAACGACAATAATCACTTTTTGAACACTGCTATTTTTTTCATTTAATCCTGACACATTCCAATGCAGGAGGCACTAATCACTTTATTTTATAGCTGGGCAAACTGAGGTTGGGGAAGGTGAGAAGGGAGCTGAGGGTTCTTTCTCCACACTCTAACCCTGCACTCTTAAGCATGCAAGAGGCTGCTTTCTAAGCCGGTCACACTAGGCAAAGCTGTGAGGCCACCTGCAAAGTCAGGTGGCTGGGGATGCTGACTCAGCAGAGCGCACGTCCACGGGGTCAGCCGCTCCCGCTAAGCCCAGGCGGCCAAGCTGGGCTCCGACCCCCGCAGGTGCTCCGGTCTCCCTAGGTATTGAAGTGGCTGGAGAAAATCCCAAATGAGCTGGTGTCCCTGAAGCTGCTTTCAGTTCCCCTATAAGTAAAACTGGGCTGGCTCCCCACAGCTCTCGACTCACAAGTGTCCAGGAACCCGCTCGCGGATGCTCGCTTTGCATCCGAGAGACAGGACCTGCAACTCAGATTCCAGAGAGGCGGCTCGGAGAGGAGTCTTCGGCCCCTTCCAAGCCCCCAGACCAGCCCCAATTCCCCTTCCTAGGAAGTCAACCCTAGAAAAGCAAAGGTCGCTTCAACAGTCCCCTTGGGTCACCTGCTTCCCCGAAGCCGTCCTCCTCGCCTTCCGCTTCCGCCTCCACCGGCATGCCCAGGTCCCCGTTGGGGCCCGACATTGCAGGTTCCAGCACTGCAAGGGCCGTGCGACGATGGAACCCGGCGACCGTCGCGCCGAAAGCCGGCGCCGGGCGGAAGGTGGAGGCGGCGGACGAACCAGGGGCCGGAAGGGTGGAATCTCTGCCAGGCGGTCGGAATCTGCGCAAGGCGGTCGTGGCTCCGCCCCGAGCTCCGCTCTGCCACGCCCACAGGCATAATCCCGCCTAGCCGCAAGACCACGCCCCTCGCCGCTGGAGCCCGGCTCACGTCTGTCTTGCGGTTGAGTACGGCTCGCGTCCCGGGCACTGGGTGGCATGGTCCCGGGCCGCTGGGCGGTATAGTGCAGGCTATGAGGCTAGCGCGCTGGGTCAGGCTAGCGAGCCGGCGGTTGGGCGGCCGGGCGGAGGGGGGAGGGGTGGTACCCCACTCTGCCCATCCAGCCTCTTTGTCTCGGTTTCCAAGGCTTTCTGTGGCTTCGGGGAATTCTCCTTCACAGCCCCTCCTGGGATCCTGTCACCAAGTGTCTACCTCCTCCTGCTCCCCTCTCCAGAGTATGAGCCGGCCTCACAACTCCTACCCCCTGTCTTCAGCCTTCCTGGGCTTTAGCGCCTCCCTTAGGGCTCAGTGGCTACATCCTATGGGTGGTAATCAGGCAGGGTTCCTACTCTGGATAAGAGAAATCGAACAGTCCATGTTAGCGAGAGCCCCTTAATCAGGGCCAGGGAGGAAGAGGAGGCGAGGCTCCCCCAGCCTGGCTGTTCTCTATTGCTAGCCCAGATTGTGAGTCATGTTCCCAGTGAAAAGATTTACCACTCCCTCATATGGCCCCTGCAGCAGGGAGTGAAGGTTTGTAGGGCACAGTACAGCTGGCTGTCCATCCAGGACCTGCCAGGCTGCCATCAGCTAGGAGAGGGTGCTGCCCACAGTCATCAGCCAGCACTGTCGTCGCTCCTGGGTTAAGCCTAGAGGTGTAGTGCTGACAAGGAATCCAGCTGTGATTCCTTGAATCAGGCCTACGTCCCAGGGGAAAGAGCTCACTTACTGAGCTAGCTCCTGTAGCTGTAGCAGCTGGAAGGCCCCATGGCTACAGCAGCCTGATTCTGGCCTCATACCTGTTGTTTCTAGGGACAGGCCACCCTCAGCATATGGGTCAGGCCTCGGGTGTGTGTCCCAGATGGTGACAAGGGGTAGAATCCTCTCCTGTTCCAGAAGCCAGTCCACCATTTCTCCTGAAGAGGGTGTTGGTGAATTTGAGCCTGTAGTCAGCTACAGAGGTCACCACCAACTTGCACATGGGCAGCCCTGCCTTCTCCCTGAATCAGGACCACACTGAACCAGCACCCAAAGAATTTTAGAGAATGGGCCCTCATCCAGGTCAGCAAGCTCTCCTTGACTGAAAGTGAGGCCCTCGGGAGAGAAAGAGGTTTGCTGATGCACTGTCCTGAAGGAGGAGGGAGGGGCCAGAAACCAGGGAGTTGGAGGAAGGCAGGGACATAGGTGCCTCCTGAGGGCCCCTGAAGGGGAACGGCCCTGTGGACACTTTACGTTCAGCTCAGTGAAACTGATTCGAAACCTTTGACCACCAGAACTGTAAAAGAATGTGTGTGTTGGGCGGCACCTATGGCTCAGTGAGTAGGGCACCAGCCCCATATACCAAGGGTGGTGGGTTCAAGCCCAGCCCTGGCCAAACTGCAACAACAACAAAAAATAGCTGGGTGTTGTGGCCGGCGCCTGTAGTTCCAGCTACTTGGGAGGCTGAGGTGAGAGAATCGCCTAAGCCCAGGGAATTGGAGGTTGCTGTGACGCCACAGCACTCTACCAAGGGTTAATAAGTGAAATTCTGTCTCAAAAAAAAAAAAAAAGTGTGTGTGTTGCCTTAAACTCAAAGTTTGTGGAACACTTCTACATTGCTGGTGGGAATGCAAACTATTACGTTCCTTTTGGAAAGATGTTTGGAGAATACTTAGAGATCTAAAAATAGACCTGCCGGCTCAGCGCCTGTGGCTCAACGGGCTAAGGCGCCAGCCACGTACACCTGAGCTGTCAGGTTCAAATCCAGCCCGGGCCTGCCAAACAACAATGACGGCTGCAACCAAAAAAAAAAAAAAAATGGCCGGGCATTGTGGCGGGTGCTTGTAGTCCCAGCTACTTGGGAGGCAGAGGCAGGAGACTCGCTTGAGTCCAGGAATTAGAGAGGTTGCTGTGAGCTGTAATGCCACGGCACTCTACTCAGGGCAACAGCTTGAGGCTCTGTCTCAAAAAAAAAAAAAAAAAATAGACCTGCCATTCGATCCTATAATTCCCCTACTAGGTATATATCCAGAAGACCAAAAATCGCATTATAACAAAGATATTTGTACCAGAATGTTTATTGCAGCCCAATTCATAATTGCTAGGTCATGGAAGAAGCCCAAGTGCCCATCGACCCATGAATGGATTAATTGTGGTATATGTACACCATAGAATATTATGCAGCCTTAAAGAAACAGGAGACTTTACCTCTTTCATGTTTACATGGATGGAGCTGGAACATATTTTTCTTAGCAAAGTATCTCAAGAATGGAAGAAAAAGTATCCAATGTACTCAGCCCTACTATGAAACTAATCTATAGCTTTCATATGAAGCTATAGCATAAGAATATGGGGAAAGGGGCAAGGGAGGGGATGGGGGAGGATAGGTGGAGGGAGGGTAATTGGTGGGATCACATCTACGGTGCATCTTAGAAGGGTACAGGTGAAACTTACTAAATGCAGAATATAAATGTCTTAACACAATAACTAAGAAAATGCCATGGAAGGCTATGTTAACCAGTTTGATGAAAATATTTCAGATTGTATATGAAACCAGCACATTGTACCCCATGATTGCATTAATGTACACAGGTATGATTTAATAAAAAAGAAAAAAAACTCAAAGTTTGTGGTAATTCATTATAGTGGCAATATACCACCACCTATTATAGTGGCATATACCACCAGTGACTCAGGAAGGAAACATAAGGCCCCACTTGTGCCCCAAAGATTTTGATCCAGAAAAGCCCAGCAGTCTCTGGAGTGGGGTGGGGGGCCAAGAAGCTGTCTTGCTTGGGTGGTAGGAAACTAGATCTGCTACCCAATGAGGAGCCCAAGGGCCAGCCATGCTGGGTGCAGCTTCCATCCCCTTGCCTAGCTAGTGGGGCTCTGGCCAGTATCTCCAGGTGCCTTCTCAGCCTGGTGCCTCTCTGGGCTTGGGCACATCCCTCTCTCAAGGCCCAGGCCACACCAGCCTGATCTCTTTCCAAAGTCTGCCCTAGACTTCTGAAGCTTCAGCAGCATCTGGTGGATCTGGGTCTCAGGCCTGTCCTGCTCCCTGGGACCAAGGCTGAGACTGCTAACAGCTCCAGTATCTTCCCCTCCCCCTGCCAAGGGTGGATGGGATAGCATGTGTGTCTATGGTGGGAAACGGGGCTTTTTCAGAACCCCACCCCTCCTTGCAAGAGAAGGAGAGGCTGGGTAAGGAGTTCTTGTCTGTAGTGCAGACCTGGGGAGGCTGCAGCTGTGGCCAATGGGGGGACAGGGGCTTGTCAGGCCTGACATAGGCCCCACCAAATGATGAGTGCAGGCTCGGAGCCCTCATGTCTCCTGGGAAGCTGGGTTCCTGGCAGCATATCCCTCTTCCCCTGTCCTGGTCCTGGCTTCAGAATACACCTGCCAAGTGGTCAGGAGGTCATCACAGAGGAGGTGTGGGGTGAAGACAATAATCTGAACAGGGTCAACATGGTCAAGGCCCTGGCCCCAAGGAGCTGGCAGAGGAATGAAGGACCTCCCCTGTGACCTTCTTTGCCTGGAATAGCCTCAAGCTGTGAATGCCTTTGCCCTACCTACTGTGTACCTCCTGTCCTGGATATGGCCTCCCAGCCACAGGGGGCCTGGTGAGTTGGGGGTCGCTGCACCTTACACCCATCCCCAGGCTCCTCCACCTCCTGGCCCTGGCTGTGTTGCTGCTCTGGGCCACGTTGCAGGAGGCCAAGTATGGGCATGAGGCGCAGTCCTTCAGTATCTGTGCCGGACTGGCACCCTCAGGCAGGGGCAAGTGAGGGTTGCTGCTGTTCTGAGGCTGGGCCCTGGGTCATAGCAAAAGGGAGCGTGACATTAGTCTCTGTAGGGAGGACTCTGGGCAGTCAGCTGTGAGAGGGCTGGTAGGGATGATGGGAACACCTTTACTTTGTAGCCCAAACATCCGGGTTCTGTGGCCTTTATCCCTTGCTGGGGAGTGTGGGTCCTGGGAATGATTCTGGGGTGAGCTCCCCTTTCCGTTCCCCTTCCCCACAGCCCAGGGGTCAAGGAGCACAGACTGGAGGTCAGAGCTCATGTGTTTATTTAGCAGGGAGGGGGGGCTCCATCAGCAGGATGGCATGGGAGCAGCTGGTGTAGCACACTGGGAGAGGACTCTACCAGCTCTCCCTGGCATTGTGGCTGGTGGGGCAGCTGGCAGCACACTGGACAGAGGGAGACATTGGAGAGAAGGTTGGAGAGACAGGAGGCATCTGAGGGAGGCAGAATGGAGTGAAGGTGGCAGCAGTGTTGAGACAGGGGAGGAGAAAAGGCAGACCCTGGCCCCCTCAGCCCTCTCCAGCCATACTCACTGAGCGCTCAGTCATCGATGCACCGGTCTGTGGGGGGAGAAAGTCCATCAGAACAGGCAACCTGTGCGTGTATGTATATGTGCATGTGTGCATGCATGCGTGGGCGCGCGTGTGTGTGAGCATGTGTGAGAGATCCATGACTGCCAGGACCTTTGCACTGCCTGTGGGCAATCTAGAACCAGTTGCAAAATATCTGGGGAGTCCTTTCAGGGACAGGGCAGCAGAGAGGCCAATGACAGGGCAGGGGATGCAGGAGAAAGACCCTGGGAGACACTGTTCTCCTAGGGAGGCAAGTGAGGCTCAGCCACACGGCTGCTGAGGCACCCAGGCCTCCTGCATGTTTTCCCTTAGGGAGGCTGGTGGCTCTCTGAGGGGCCTGAGTGGAGCCTCCTGCCCAGGTCAGGCCTCGTAAAGTCAAGGACATTGCCCAAGTCAATGATGAGCTAGACCCAGAGCCTGGAAAGGAGGTGGGCCAGGACAAGGGGGCCTGGGAATAAGTGGAGGAGGTGGCCCAGGACAGGGAGACTGGAGACACTTGGGCCTGGGTCTGGTTCCTCATCTGGGGGGCTCCTGGCAAAACTGTCAGGGAGGGGCCTGGAACCCTGGGGGAGGAGCATGGTCTTCCTGAACCCAAAGTGGCTCTCAGGGGGCTCCTGGACCATCCACCCTTCCAGTAACTGAAGCAGGGGCAGAGTCTCTCCTCTCCCCTTTTTCCTGGTGGAGCAGCATCAGGCCTGGACAGTCCCCATGTACCCTCTTCCCAGCTTGCCATTACCAATTGGGGCAGGGAAGATGATGTGGTTGTCTGTGAGGCCCAGAGATTTGGCAAAGCGGATGAAATTCTCCTTCAGTCCAAGGGGCAGCTCCTTAGTTCTCCCTGTGAGCAAAGTGGCCAGTTGAATGAGTGAATAAGGCCTCAGATCCTTTCCTCATGGAGGGGCTGCGAAATGACTACACCCTTGGCCACCTGGGGCTCTAGAGTGGAACTGGTACAAGTGAGGTCAGGATCCCAGTCCCCTACGAGGTGCAGGAGGACCTACCATAGAGGGTGGTCTTGAAGTATTCCTCATTCTTCAATGCCTTCTTAAAGAATACTGTGGCATGCTGGTCATAGTTGGTGGTCACCACCCGCACAGTGTAGCTTTGTATTTCAGGGTACCCTGCAGGTGTGGACAGTGAGGGGTCAGCCTTGCCCTGACTGGGAGGAGGGAGCTGTCCCCTTTCTCCCAGCCCATCAGCATGGGCTTCTCCCCTCAGAACGGCACTTGTGTAAGGGGCTAGGGATGTCCATGCCCCTTCCAGAAGCACCCTGCCCCCTGGAGCCCCACTCCCAAGGCCCCACCTCACTCAGGACTCACGCTCAATGTTGCCCAGGGTGAACTGGCCTGGCTGGGAGCTTGGGACAAAAGTTCTGATCCAGTAGTCACAGTTCCCATTCCTGTGGAAGCAAGAGATGGACAGTGAGAGGGGACACAGTATAAGCTTGGACCCCTGGGCTGGGCAAGATGGGGCCTGGAGCTTCAGTAGGACTCAGATGCCTCCAGTCCAGCCCAAGTTATGACAGCCCATCCCCCATCCCCCCTCTGCCCCTGTGCAGAGGCCTCTGGGCTACACAGTTGAGATGGGCCCGGACCTTTCCCTCTTCATCTTCCCTGGCTATCCCTCCTGTCCAATGCCCCAGGCCAATGGACCCTGCTCAGACTCTTACCACAGCACCCACTACCCTTCCCTCCTCCAGCTGCCTCCCTAGGTGGCCCTCCCCACACACGGTCCTCTCCCCCAGCACTTATCTCAATTCTTATCTAGCTTCCTCTCTCTCGGCACCTGGGTGATGGCTCTGCCATTGAGGTTCTGGTCTGCTCCATGCCAAGCGCTCCCCCAGCTCTTGGGCCAAACCAGTCCTCCAAGTCCCACCTGTTCCCTGGCACCCCGGGGCTGAGATCCCCAACCTGCCTTTTCTTTCCTTGTCTCTCTTTTTCATTTTTTTTTTGAGACAGTCTTACTACATCGCCCTTGGTAGAGTGCCATCGTGTCACAGCTCACAGCAACCTCAAACTCTTGGGCTTAAGCAATTCTCTTGCCTCAGCCTCCCAAGTAGCTGGGACTACAGCTACAATGCCAGACTATATTTTGTTGCAGTTGTCTTTGTTGTTTAGCTGACCCGGGCAGGGTTCCAACTCACCAGCCTCGCTGTATATAGCTGGCGCTATAGCCACTGTGCTACGGGCACTGCACCCCTGTCTTATTTTCTAACCGCCATGCATGTGTCTCCCCACTACTGTCTGTGTGTGTTTGAGCTGAAGTGACCCATAAACGTTGCTCTAATGAACACAGGAAGGAATGAACAAATAGATGAATTCAGCGCGGACGCTGGGCGAATGACAGAATGTCTCGGCCTCAGCCAGTCTTTGGGGGTGACATTAGCCTGCCTCTCAGACCCCCAGGAGGTTGTGTCTCTCACCTGAGCAGGGTGGAGGTGACGTTGTAGCTGTGGTCTTCTTTCAGCTCATAGGCGGTGGTGTACATTGGAGACTTGTCGTCTTCTTTGTTAATTGCATTCCCTGCCAGGCCTACCACGTACCACTTCCCCTGGAACTGCAGGGGGCTTGTGGTGAGCAGAGCCCAGGACTGACCCTAGGAGCCACCCCCTCACTCTGTCTCTGCTGCACCTCTGGACAGCCTGGCCTAGAACTAGGAGCCCTTCTAACTAGGCTTGCGCTGATGAAGCTGACCAGAGCCAGAGGCTGTCAGGCTGGGAGGAAGCCCTGAGAAAGGAGGCAGCCTTGAGTCTGGCAGGGCCAGAGGTGACTCTGGGCAAGTGGTTGGTGGATCTTCCTGAGCCTCAGTCTTCTCATCTGTGCAGGACTAAAGATGTTTCCCCCTTGCGTAGGTAATGGGGGTTGTGAGAGAGAAGGGGTGGTCAGGTGACCCTGAGATGGGGTGGGAATTGGAGCACTTGATGTGGCTTCCATCAGGGGACCCAGGTGCCAGGAGAGCCGCAGCCTGGGCCCTGGCCTCCTTGACTCCCATCGTCCTACCTAACACTCCTAAGTGTCTTCACCTCTCCTCTCCTCTGCTCCTGCTCTTCCTCAGGCCCTCCCTGCAGGTGCCCCCTCCAGGCCCCTTACCTGGTCATCCTTGAAGTTTGGCTGCAGAGGGACCCTTGTCAGGCGTGGGGCTGGGATCAGGTTTGGGGTAGAGTCCAGGGCCTGGACCTGCAGTGCCCCCAGCAGGGTGAGGCCCAGCCACAAGATACCTAGGGGCATGGTTTCAGGGCGGAGGAAACAGGCACTCTGGGCAGCTGCTGGCTGGCAGAGGTGAGGGAGGAGGAGAATGAGGAGGCTTGCTTGGGGATCCTATTTATGGGCCCGCCTGGCTGCCTGCCTACCCCAGGGTGGAGTGATTCATCCTTTGCCGAATCCAGGAAGGTGAGGCAATTGACAGCAACTCCTGCTGCAACACTTGGCAAGATTTTTACCCCTTTCTTCCCCTGGTCAGGATTTTGCAAGACGGAAGGACAAGAAGGCCTGGAGGGGAGATCAGGGGACCTTCCCAGTGTTCTATACCAAGGGATTCCCTTCCTCTAATGGGCCCCGTTTGTGGGTCAGTGGCCCTGATCCAGGAAATAGCTGTCATGTCTGACCCCCAGGAGACCCTGCCCAGCCCCAGCACAGGGTGGGAACTACCACTGCCTCCCACACCTGTGTGAGCACAGAATACCTCTCCCACAGATGTGTTCTGTTTCCTTGTTCCTGTAAGGATCAGGGAAGGGTTGGGCAGCTGAGCGTGGACAGGAAGGAACAGGAGCCCCATGCCAGGCCCTGGCACAGGGTGAGGTCCATGCTACAAGTGCAGGAGTGGATGGCAGCAACACAGCCTCTCCTGGGAGCCTAGTAGGCAGAGGCCCCAAGCTGGGCACATGGGCACATGGGCTGCAGATGTGGCTGCTGGTCATAGCTGGGTGCTGAGGCTACAATCCCAGCTCATTGTGGAGCCCTGGTGGCAGACGATGCAGGCCAGTCCCTGCCCTGGGGGAAAGGGGTTGGTGGGGGAGGGGAAGCAGGGGTGTCCTCCTGCTCTGGACACCAGGTGCTTTGGGTCACAAGGAGTGCAAGGATTTGTCTTTGAGAGGTCATTGACGCTATCCTCCTGTCTTTGGTCACAGCCTTGGGCCATGGACCCCAGTGTCCCAGGCAATCATCCGTGAGACGGTTGATCCCTTGTCCTAGAGGGAAGCAGTCTTCTCTCTGGGGGTCTGGCCAACATCCCATCGATGGCTCACCCTCAGGGCCAGGGCTGTCCCAGATGCCTGCCCTGAGGTTGGACTGAGGGCTCACTGGCCTCAGATGGGACTAACGGGGACCTCCTTGGCTCTACCAAACTGCTGCTGGGGACCCCCAGGCTGGGCTCTGGAGCGGCAGGGTACTGAGGGAAGGGGTTTTGGAGGGGTCCTGAGCTGAGGGTAGGGGGCAGCCTCAGCCTGCTTGAGACCAGAGAGGCCCCCCTATCCCCATCCCCTCGGGTCCTACCCCCCCATGATAGGGCAGGAAGCAAAGATGAACAAAATTGTAAGGAATGATGTTGCCACCAAAGCCTGCCCTTCCAGAGGCATCAGTGGCTACCCTCTCCCTCTAAAGCCTCCATTTTCCCACCTTTTACCCCTGCTCCCAGCCTCAAGGGCGCCATGCCTACTACTCTGACTTTAAAAAGTATCCTCAGGGGTGGCGTCCATAGCTCAGTGGGTAGGTGCCGGCCACATACACCAAGGCTGGCCGGTTCAAACCTGGTCTGGGCCAGCTAAAGCAACAATGACAACTACAACAACAACAACAACAACAACAAAAATAGCCAGGCGTTGTGGCGGGCGCTTGTAGTCCCAGCTACTTGGGAGGCAGAGGCAAGAGAATCGCTTAAGCCCAAGAATTGGAGGTTGCTGTGAGCTGTGACACTATGGCACTCTACTGAGGGCAACATAGTGAGATTCCGTCTCAAAAAAAAAAAATGTATCCTCAAGTTTGGCTGGGCATGGTGGCTCAGACCTATAATTCTTACACTTTGGGAGGTGGAGATGGGAGGTTCACTTAAAGTTAGGAGTTTGAGATGAGCCTGGACAACATAACAATACCTTGTCTCCAACAAAATACAATAATTAGCTGGGTGTGGTGGTCATGCCTTCAGTCTCAGCCACTTCACTGAAGCAAGATGTCTCAAGCCTAGGATTTGGAGGTTGTTGTGAGCCGTGATGCCACGGCACTCTACCCATGGGGACAGCTTGAGGCTCTGTCTCAAAAAAGAAAAAAAGAAAAGATGTTCCCTTGTGGTTCTCACATCTCGGAATCCAGGCTGACCCCCAGGTCCGGTTTCTAGAAGCTTGTGAGCAGTGTTCAGTTCAGCTATGAAGGGCTGACCTGCCTTGTTTGAAGGCTGGGCAGGTGACTAGGCAGGCGACTCAGAGCCAGGGCCACACCTGGGAGGAGCCCCCAGAGGCCTAGTCATGGCCACAGGAACTCTTGGTGTCCACAGGTAGGCAATCCTTGGTCATCGCAGGTCCAGTTGGGCACCCTGCCCACAAATACCCAAGAGCAGAAAGGGCTCCTTGGTGTTGGGTGCTTGTTCCTACAGTCTTGGGTTGAGTCTTTTGCTTCCAGAAGTAGTTTTCCAACCCCATTGCCCATCTCTCATGCCAGGGCTCATCAGGGGCCCTTGGAGATCTCCTGTCCCTTCCACCTGATGGGGATCCTGCCTGCGGAAAAACTGAAAGGCAGCTCTCCATCCCTCCCCCTAATGCACTCACTGGGCTCCAACTCTGGTGAGGCCTTGGGGTCCACTGGACAAGGGGAAGTAGGCCCTGCTCCTTGAGGTCTGTCCCAAGCCAGTCTCCTGGTACGGGCGCTCAGGTGCCTGGCCCAATTGTCCCCTTAGATGGTGCTTCTGCTGTTCATTCCAGAGCCTGGACTCCTGTGTGGGCAAGAGGGTCCACAGTAACCACAGGGGGAGAGACAGCCATCCAGCCACCTGCATCCAGGTGGAGGGTGCATGTTAGACCCCTGTGGAGCTGGCAGTGGGCACCACCTCATAGGTCTCTACCTGGCACAGTCTTGTTGCTGCTCTAGACCTTGCTCCTCCCAGCTCTGCAGCCCCCCACATCTCCCCTGTAGCCACTTCTGGGTTACCCTACACTCCCCGCTGCCCAGGCCTGGCTCGACCTCTGCTGGACACCATCAAAAGTAACTGTGTGAGAGGGCAGGTCTGGCTCTTCTGAAAGTCTGTGTCTTCTCTGTGCCCTGAGAGCCCAGCACAGGGGGCAGGGTAGGGTTCAAGAGACCAGATCCTGGTCCTGGGTCTAGAACCCTGGTGCTCAGGCTCCTGCCTGGGCCTCCCCCTGCTGCACCACAGGGGCTAGTACTGACAGGGATGCAGCCCCCTGGGCCTTCCCATTTATTCCAAAGGTGGAGGATTGGGGTCCCAGCTCCAGCTCCCCATTGGCACCGCCCTTTTTGGACAGGGTGGGTGTCTGTGACTGAGCCTCCCTCTCTGGGAGGGGGCCCGAACAAAGCTGGGACAGGAAGAGAGGACCAGGTCTGGCTCCAAAAGGAGAGTGTGTCCACTTCCACAAGGAGAAGGGGCTGACCTGGGCTGGCAGAGGGTGGAGTGTGGGGGCCGGGAGGGAGGTGTAAGGAGCAGAGTAGATCAAGCCACGGAGAACACCTACCCTTGGCCTGGATACTGTCCCTCATTAGCCCAGTTCTCAGGGGGCTCAGGTCAGCAGTCTGGGGAGAAGTGTGTCTAGGAACAGGGCTTAGTGGCCCAGACCTTGGGCTGATGGAAGGACCATGCACTGGCCTCCTCCCATGACTCCTGGAATCATCTCTGGGGTAGGACACCTCTGTGTGGCATGACGGGCAAGCTGGGGGCCATAAAGCACAAGTCTCAGTGCGTCTCACTGGGTCCAGAGTCTCTCAGGCCTCCCCCAGGGTCACTGCAACCCCATTGCCCTTCCCTAGGAGCTCAGCCTGGGTCCCCCTGTCCTGGGCCACCTTCCCATGGTGCCAGGTCTCTCTGTCCTGGGCTCCCTCCTCCTGACATTCCTGGGACCCCCGTTCCATGCTATCACCTCCCATTCTGCTGGGTTCCCTCCATTCAGGCCAGTTCCTCCCCACACCCTGGGGCCCCTGCCTTCTCCACGACCACAGGTCTCCTGCCTGGCCACACCCTTGGCTTCCCTCAAAAGCTCACTTTCTTAACAGTGAGTTTCGTACTGTTAACATCTTCTGCAATCTGGAGAGGCTGAGAATTTCCCAAATCATCAAATTACTACAACAAATTACCACAACCTTGTTGGCCTGAAACAACATACTCTGAAGACCAAAAGTTCAACTTCAGAAATTCCCGGAGTGCAGGTGGGCCAGTCTTCTGGGAAGCACCATGGCATTGTTCCAGGGGTCTCCCAGCTGTCCTGGCTTATGGCCCCATCTCCGCCTCTGTCCTCATTTGGCCTCCTCTACCTCATGTGCCACCTCCCTCTGCCTGTGCTGACATTTAGGACTCACCTGGGTAATCAGGGTCACCTTCTCATCCAAGTGGAATGATGGGAAGGAAAGAAAGAGGGAAAGAAGAAGGAAAAGGGGAAAGGCCAATCAGTAGTGCAGAGTATCTGTCTTCTACTATTTAAATATTGGTGAGTTGGAAAGATAATTTTAATCTTCTTGCTGGGCAAGGTGGCACCTGCCTATAGTCCCAGCTACTTGGGAGGCTGAAGTGGGAAGATCTTTTGAGCCTAGGAGTTTGAGTCCAGGCTGGCCAACATGGCAAGACCCTGTCTCTAAAAAATAAAAATAATTTTATTCTTCTCTTAGAAATTTGAAAAAAGAATACACTGTGCATTGTGTCGTGAACCAGGAATAGGAATACTGTCACTCTTCAAGAAAGGAAAAAAATAGTTTGTTTTTGAAGAGAGCGATGCACATAGTCACATGCATGAACATTTTTTTTCCAAATAAAGTTTTTACATTAATTATTTACACAAATATCTTCCAGGGCCATTATTCAGCCCACCATCGTCTCTACCTCTTCTGTGTGGGAGAAGGGGACTGACCCACACAGACCTGTTCTCTCCTCACCTCAGTTTCCCCCTGTCCTGGGCCACCCACACTAGGCTTGCTCCCAGTGAGACTGAGTTCATCTCAGGGGGGATGGGGGCCATGGGTGGCTGCCCTGTGCAGGGAGCTGCAGTCAGGTGCTCAGAGAGCCCCCAGCTGCCCAGGCGGAGGAGCTACAGGGTCCAGCTGTGTCCCAGGCAGGTTCAGGGCTGGGAGGTAGGAGCCTTGTCTCTCTCCCACCAGCATCCTTCTGGTGTTAACTCAGAGTACCTACAGACTCCCAAGTGTGTACCAAGCGTGCCCCCTCCCACATGCTGTGTGTGTCATGAGCCACCAAGAGGGCCTTGTCTGGTATTCAAGGTCCTCATGGGTCCTTCCATCCCTGGGCAGAGCCTTTCCCCTTCTACCGCTAATTCTCGCTAGAAGCAGGGACAAGGAAGGGCTGTTTCCCACCACCTGCCCAGTGAGGGCCACAGGGAGAGCCACGGAGAAGGCAGGCTGACTTCTCACCTTGGCACTTGTGGACTGGGCTTGGGTCAGGAAAAGTCTAAAGGCAAGTGCCACGGATCTGCCCCTGCAGGATGGTGGAGAGGGGCTGCTTGGAGAGACTGACACTTCCCAGGGGTAGGCAGGAGTGCTTGGTCATCATGTGGCCTGAGTAGACCTTCCAGAAGGTCCCTCTGAAAAGCAATCCTGGCTGAAGAGCCATCTGAACACTGGGAAGGACACGCCCTCCCCTGACAGCTAGATCCATCAGGAAGTTGCCTCCTCATGCCCTGCTGGGCTCACAGCAAACAAGGGACATTTACAGCCTAAAAGATATGTTTTAGAATAAGAAAGTTATGGGCTCAGGGTCCAAAGCAAGAATTCAGAAAAGAAACCACAGAACAGGGCTGGGCACATAATCCTAACACTCTGGGAGGCTGAGGTGGGTGGACTGCTTGAGCTCATGAGCAAGAGACAGACACCATCTCTACTAAAAATAGAAAAACTAGGGCAGTGCCTGCGGCTCAAAGGAATAGGACGCTGGCCCCATATACCAGAGGTGGTGGGTTCAAACCCGGCCCCAGCCAAAAACTGCAAAAAAAAGAAAAAGTAGTCGGCCACTGTGGCTGGCACCTTTAGTGCCATCTCCTTGGGAGGCTGAGGCAAGAGGATTGCTCAAGTCCAAGAGTTTGAGGTTGCTGTGAGCTATGATACCATGGCACTCTACCCAGGATGACAGAGTGTGATTCTGCCTCAAATTAAAGAACAAAAAAAAAAAAAAAGAAAGAAAGAAACCACAGAACAAATCCAAAGAAAATGGAAGGAGAAAATAAATAGAAGCAATGGTGGCTCATGCCTGTAGGCCCAGCTACTTAGCAGGCTGAGGCAGGAGGATCACTTGAGGCCAGGAGTTCTCGGTTGCTGTGAGCTATGACTGACTGTTCCATTGCACCCAGCAGCCTGAATGACAGTGTGAGAACTGTTTCTAAAAAAAGAAAAAAAAAAAGGAGAGAAGAAATCCATGAAATAGAAAGGAATATAAGAGCCAAAAGCTGGGCAGTGCCTGTGGCTCAGTAAGTAGGGCGCTGGCCCCATATACTGAGGGTGGCAGGTTAGAACCCGGCCCCGGCCAAACTGCAACCAAAAAAAGAAAAAAAAAAAAGCCAAAAGCTGACTCTTGGAAAAGACTAGTAAAATAGAAATTTGGAAAAACTTTCTCAAGACAAGAGGATTCTAGCATTCTCTCACTATCCCTTTTTTGTTCCCACTGTTGTTCACTTGCGTCCTATAAGATAATGCTATAAATAATAAAATGGGAAACTTCCCAGCAAATTACAACAAAATAGACTGAAGAAGAAAAAGTGAGTCTGAGTCATTCTGTAATTATTGCAGAAATTGAATCTGTTAACAAATCTCTGCATAAAAACAACAACAATGCAAAAAACTGCTCATATTAAAGTGTTGGGGATTCATTTATTGTTGGATTCATGGAGGTACAAGGAACTGGGTTACACTGATGGCTTTTGTTAGGTAAAGAACCTCTTACCCCCAAAAGGTGTCTTGCCCCCAAAAGGTGTGGCACACCCAGGGGAGGGACCCCCTCCCTCCTTCCCTCTCTCTGCTCCTCCTCCCCCACCCCTCCCTCCTTCTTTCTCTCTCTGCTCTCCCCTTCCCTCACCCCCACCGTGTCATTGTCATTAATTGTCCTCATATCAAACTTGAGTACATAGGATTCATGCTTCTCCATTCTTGTGATGCTTTACTAAGAATAATGTGTTCCACTTCCATCCAGGTTAATACAACGGCTGTAAAGTCTCCATCTATTGATCTTTTTTTTTGTTTTTTTGTAGAGACAGAGTCTCACTTTATTGCCCTCAGTAGAGTGCCATGGCGTCACAGCTCACAGCAACCTCCAATTCCGGGGCTCAAGCGAGTCTCTTGCCTCTGCCTCCCAAGTAGCTGGGACTTCAGGCGCCCGCCACAATGCCCGGCCATTTTTTGGTTGCAGCCGTCATTGTTGTTTGGCGGGCCCGGGGGCTGGCTTCGAACCCGCCAGCTCAGGTGTACATGGCTGGTGCCTTAGCCCATTGAGCCACAGGCACCTAGCCAAGGGTTTTTATTAAGTTTTTTTTTTTTTTTTTTTTTTAAATTGCAGTTTGGTCAGGGCTGGGTTCGAACCCAGCACCCTTGGTATATGGGGCCGGTGCCGTACTCACTGAGCCACAGGTGCCCTATGTGACTTTTTTTTCAAATAAAATTTTTTTTTTTTTTTAGAGAGAGAGAGTCTCACTTTGTCACCCTTGGTAGAGTGCCGTTGCTTCACAGCTCACAGCAACCTCCAGCTCCTGGGGTTAGGCGATTCTCCTGCCTCAACCTCCTGAGTAACTGGGACTACTGCTTTTTTTCCACCACAATGGCTGGCTATTTTTTTTTTTTTTTTTTTTTGTAGAGACAGAGTGTCACTTTATCGCCCTCAGTAGAAGGCCGTGGCATCACACAGCTCACAGCAATCTCCAACTCCTGGGCTTAGGTGATTCTCTTGCCTCAGCCTCCCGTGTAGCTAGGACTACAGGCGCCCGCCACAATGGCCGGCTACGCCCAGCTATTTTTTTGTTGCACTTAGGCCGGGGCCAGGTTTGAATCCGCCAGCCTCAGTATATGGGGCCGGTGCCCTACTCACTGAGCCACAGGTGCCGCCCTAAAATAAATTTTTATTATAAGAACAGTTATAGATTTGCAGAAAAATTGTGAAGACAATCCAGATTTCCCCTATACCCTGCACCCTGCTTCCTCTACTATTAACATTTTACATGAGTAAAGTACATTTGGCACAATTAACAAACCAATATTGATACATTATTATTACCCAAATCTGTACTTTCTCCAGATTTCCTATTTTTTCCTAGAGCCCCATTTCTGTTCTAGGATCCAACTCAGAAGACCATATTACATTTAGTTGTTGTCTCCTTAGGCTCCTCTTGGCTGTGACAGTTCCTCAGACCTTCCTTGGTTTTGATGTTCCTGCCAATGTGGAATCTTCCTTCCCTCTTTTCTTTTTTTCCTCTTTTTTTTTGGAGACAGAGTCTCAGTTTGCCACCCTCGGTAGAGTGCTGTAGCATCATAGCTCACAGCAACCTCAAACTATTGGGCTCAAATGATCCTCTTGCCTCAGCCTCAGAGAAGCTGGGACTACAGGCACCCAGCACAATGCCCGGCTATTTTTAGAGACAAGGTCTTACTCTGGCTCAGGCTGGTCTTGAACCTGTGAGCTCAGGCAATCCACCCACCTTGGCCTCCCAGTGTGCTAGGATTACAGGCATGAGCCACTGTACCCGGCCCTATCTTTCTCTCTTTTTTTCTTTCCTTATTTTATTTATTTATTTATTTATTTATTTATTTATTTATTTATTTATTTATTTTAAAGACAGAGCCTCAAGCTGTGTAGAGTGCCGTAGCATCACAGCTCACAGCAACCTCCAATTCCTGGGCTCAAGGGAGTCTCCTGCCTCCGCCTCCCAAGTAGCTGGGACTACAGGCGCCCGCCACGACACCCGGCCATTTTTTGTTTGCAGCTGTCATTGTTGTTTGGCGGGCCCAGGCTGGATTCAGACCCGCCAGCTCAGGTGTACGTGGCTGGTGCCTTAGCCCGCTGAGCCACAGGCACCGAGCCTTGCTTATTTATTTTTGAGAGAGCATCTCACTCTGTTGCCCAGGCTAGAGTGCCATGGCGTCAGCCCAACTCACAGTAACCTCGAACTCCTGGGCTCAAATAATCCTTCCGCCTCAGCCTCCCTAGAAGCTGGGTCTACAGGTGCCCACTACTACACCCGCTAATTTTTCTATTTTTAGTAGAGACGGGTCTTGCTCTTGCTTAGGCTGGTCTTAAACTCCTGAGTTCAGGTGATCCTCCTGCCTCAGACTCACAGAGTGCTAGGATTGTAAGCATGAGCCACTGAAAAATCCTCACCTGGATTTTTCTTGACATCTGTAGTTTTTCTCATGTCTACAGTGACAGGTTTTAGGAAGAAAGACCACAGAGATAAAGTGCCATTTCCATCACACCGTCTCAAGGCTACTTAGCTGCTCTCACAATCAACATGTCTTACACTGTTGATGGTGACCTGATCACCTGGCTGGGGTGCATTTGTCAGATTTCTCCCTGTAAAGTTATTCCTTTATTATCCCTTTTGACACCGTACTCTTTGGAGGGAAGTCACAATACACAGCCTAAACCCAAGGAGTGGGGAGTTTTGCTCCATCTCCTGTGGGCAGAGAACCTATGGAAATTACTTGAAATTCTGCAAGGGATTTTTCTTTTCTCACTCATTTGTTTATTTATTTATCCAATCACTTATTTATATTATTATGGACTTGTTAAATAAAACTGATAGGAGACCATTGGTTTAGAATGAGTCCCCGCACTGGGCCCAACCGACCAAACCAAAATGGAGTCATTCATGCTGAAGTTCCCATCACCAAGCTTAAATTAAATTGTTTAGCTAACCTTCCCAGAATCAGGAGAGTGAGAAACAAAAGTCAAATACCCAAGCAAGCCAGTTTGATAAGTAAGTCTTTTCTGCTTTAACCTTTACAAGGAAAGTAACTTTGAAATGATCAATTTGGGCTTGGCGCCTGTGGCTCAGCAGGCTCAGGCGCCAGCCACGTACACCTGAGCTGGCGGGTTCGAATCCAGCCTGGGCCCGCCAAACAACAATGACGGCTGCAAGCAAAAAATGGCCAGGCGTTGTGGCGGGCGCCTGCAGTCCCAGCTACTTGGGAGGCGGAGGCAAGAGACTCGCTTGAGCCCAGGAATTGGAGGTTGCTGTGAGCTGTGATGCCACAGCACTCTATCCAGGGTGACAGCTTGAGGGTCTGTCTCAAAAAAAAAAAAAAAAACTCTTG
>CAUYRH010129619.1:0-27870 GCA_963574655.1 Perodicticus potto
TAAAGCATCACAAGAATGGAGAAGCATGAATCCCATGTACTCTATTTTGATATGAGGACAATTAATGACAATTAATGACACGGTGGGGGTGAGGGAAGGGGAGAGCAGAGAGAGAAAGAATGAGGGAGGGGTGGGGAAAGGAGGAGCAGAGAGCGGGAAGGAGCGAGGGCGGTGGGGTCTTGGTGTGTGCCACACCTTTTGGGGGCAAAACACGATTGTAAGAGGGACTTAATCCAACAAATGCAATCAGTGTAACATGGTTTCTTGTATCCTCAATGAATCCCCAACAATAAAAAAAAAAAAAAAAAGGAAGAAAAAGTATCCAATGCACTCAGCCCTACTATGAAGCTAATTTATAGCTTTCATATGAAGGCTATAACCCAATTATAGCCCAAGAATATGGGGAAAAGGGCAAGGGGGGAGGGGCCAGGTTGGGGTGGATGGAGGGTAATTGTTGGGGCCACACGTATGGTGCATCTTAGAAGTGTACAGGCGAATCTTATTAAATGCAGAATACGAATGTCTTCTTATAATAACAAAGAAGAAAATGCCATGAAGGCTGTGTTAAACAGTTTGATGAAAATAGTTCAGATTGTATATGAAACCAGCACATTGTGCCCCTTGATTGCACTAATGTACACAGCTATGATTTAATAATAATAATAATAATAATAAAAGGATAATATTAAAAAGCAATAGAAGTACAGCAAAAATAAAAAGAAGAAAGAAAAGAAACAAAACAAACAAAAAAATAAAATAAAAAATTCAAGGCCCAGATCTCACCCCCAGTTAATTTGACTTAATTAGTTACAGGTGGGCTTGGACAGCAGTTTATCTATTTTTAAGACTTTCTAGTAGAATTATTTATTTCTTTATTTTTCCAGTGGAATTTAATGTTATAGTTGCAGTTGAAAATTTTGGGCTAGTGTTGGTTGTTGTTGGGGTTATTGCTTTGCTTTTTTTGGCATCCATTCCTGTTACTACCCTCTAGTCCTGTGGGGCTTGTCTGTTAACTCCCAGATTGCTCCATCACACCCTCTAAATGTAAGTCTTATGCAAGGGTAAGCTTTGCTTTATGATAAGAAATACCTTGCTCAGTAAGCAGAAATACGTATCATTTGTTCACAATTGCAGTTTCTTTCCAGGGAGCAACAGGGAAGACTTAAGGGAGTGGTGGGGAAAAGAATTAACTGGTAGGACACAATGGCTCATGCCTGTAATCCCAGCACTTTGAGAGGCTGAGGTAGGAGGATGGCTGAGCTTCTGAGTTTGATACCAGCTTGGGCAACATAGAGATCTCTGTCTCTACAAAAAAATAAGATTAGCCAGGTGTGGTGGCTTGGCTGTAGTATCACTTACGTGGAAGGCCAAGGCAGGAGGACCCCTGGAGCCCAGAAGTTCCAGGCTGCAGTGAGCTAGGATGATCATATCACTACTCTCCAGTCTGGGGTGACAGAGCAAGACCTTGTCTTTAAAAAGAAACTGAGAGATAGAGAAAGAGAGAAAATTTCACTTTAAGGGTGAGTGCTAAGGTTGCACACTTAGTGGGAAAAGTCCTTAAGTTCAAATCAGAAACAAATACTGGGGAGAGAGACTGATGGAGGACTAAATTTTTTGAGATAAGAAACAGGCCCTGCATTTATATCATCTGTTTCCTCCCTAACAGTGGCAACATGTTAGAGATCTTTTTCATGCTGCCAAACTGTGGACAGGGTGAAATCCGTTAGAGTCCTCCCTGGGGTCAGCAGACCTGCTTCATTCTTCCACTGTCCCTCACTGGTATAGGCAGTGACTGGGCACCGTCTCAGAAGACTGGGCTCTCAGTGCAGAGTCACTGGGGATGAAGAAGGCAGGTAGGGACTGGTAGTTACCGTGGCGCTCCAGAGATGGGTGTGGGTTCGGGAAGGATTCCATACGGCTGTCTCCAGTGGATACTGACTTCTTCTGCCATTTCCATAGCAAGAAGGAACCCAGATGGGGCCAGGGGTCTGTGAATGCCCAGAAATCCTATGTCAGACATGGTGTGTGAGTATGCTTCAGGAGGAGAAGGTCCATGGCTTTCAAAAATCAGAAGCCCCAAGGGATGCAAGTGACTATAAAAAGGAAGTGAAGAATTCCTTTCATCAATATCTTTTTCTGTGATGGGGAAAGGGGATGTCTTCGGAATACAGTCTAGAATCCTGTGAATTCAAGTAGATATTTTGTTCATTCACACATTTACAGCTTATGTCTAGCATGTTATATTATAATGAATAGAGCCAAAGTTAAACTTATTTTTTTGAGAAATCTTCAAGGGAAAAAATACCATTTTATGAATAGGTACAGTGCAAGGCATCACATTTGGTTTCTTTTGTATTGAGTTACGTGCTCTGATTACTGACAAAAAGTATGTGAGGAAGGTTGTTACAAAATGTATATGGTGCGCTAGGCCTGACAAGGTAAGAAAATGATTATGTACGTCTCAAATAACTTAGGCTACCACAGGTATTATAAAGGAATAGTACCTTTATATGTGAGCCTCCTGGAAACCAAGGTAAAAAGAGAAAACATAGTGGGTATTATGATTCTTTCTTGAGTAAAGAAAACTATTTTATTAGATGAGGTACTGTCACGTTCCCTGTATGTGTGGCCATCGTCTACCCTTTTACCAAACATACAGAAAATGCTTTTTGTGTGACTGCTTTGCACTCCAAGTTGGTTTTTAGAGAAAGTATTAAGTTATTAAGTATGAAATGTCCAGCATCCTTAAGTTTGACAGTTGCTATCCCTGACCTTTCACATTGACACTTTGCTTTTATTAGTATTATTATTATTATTGTGCAGGTACATCCTCATCCTTTCAAATGCATGTTGTGGCTTGTGATTATCTTTCAAATTTTTTTTTTGGAGCAATTTTTGTGAAACAGTGAATAAATCATAAATTTGTGTTAGTTTTGAATCTGAGTTCCATCTCAGAACCAATGTAGCTCACGATTCAAAATATCAACAAAATGGGAAGGACGTGGCTAATGAACTCACAGTACATCGATGGTTTGAGAAATTCTACTCTGGGGATTTTAACCTGGAAAGTGAGCCACATGGGCAACCTGGGATCAAGGTGGATAATGATGAGCTGAAAGCTGTAATGGAAGTGAATCCATCTAAACTAGGCATGAATTAGCAACAAGGTTTGCTGTTACTGTTCCAACAGTATTGGACTATTTGAAACAAATCGGCAAGGTAAATAAAGAAAGTGGCATTTCACATGAATTAAAGGAGTGTCAGAAGAGAAATCGTCTGGAAGCTTGCCTTTCTTGGCTGTCATGATGTAGAGGCGAACCAGTTCTACGCTGTATTGATTCGTGTGATGACAAGAGGATTCTTTTTGACAATGGCAAGTGTTTGGCACAAGGACTGGATAGAGATGAAGTGTCAAAACATAGTCCTAAAACAAATATTCATCACTAAAAAAAGCTATTGGTGTTTGTTTGGTGGTCAAGCACTGGTATTACTCACCACAGCTTCATGAAACCTGGAAAATTGATGACAGCAGATGTCTACCTTAACTGATTGGACAACATGATGAATGAAGATGCTTGTGATTCAGCAGCTGAAATTGGTCCACAGAGACAGGCCAATCCTCTTGCCAGACAACACTCGACCATGTGTTGTAAAAACAAAATGCTGCTCAAACTACGGAAGCCGGGCTTGGAAGCTCTCTGTCATCCACCATATTCACCAGACCTGCACCCAACTGCCACTTCTTCCAGGCTTTGGATTACTTCTTGCAAGGAAAAAATACTCAATTGTCAACAAGCTGTGGAAAATACCTTTGGCCATTTCATCACTGCTCACTCTCTAGACTTCTTCACTGCTGGCATACACAAGCTACTGTTAAGATGGCAAAACTCTGTTGATAGTTTGGGTGCATACTTTGATTAATTGTACTGCTTCTTGTTTGAGATATGATAAACTAAACTTTTGGTTCAACTTCAGACACTTCATTTAGTACTCGTGTGGCATACCTAGCTCATGGGATCTCAGCATGTGATTCTTTGATGAGCTCGCTCCCCTTTTTTCCCCCCAAAACTCAGTTGTCTGAGCTGCCAGAAATGACAACAGCCCACAGTGCAAGATCACCCTCTTGGGAACTGCCCCAAGTGTGGATAATGAGGAAGGTGATTGTGTGCTTTCCTACAGGAAATGACAAATTCACAGGCATGATGCTGATTTTTATTCGGAAATTGAGGATCCTAACCATAATATGGGGTGGGACAGAGGGCCTGACTTCCTTAGGGAGCTGATCTTTGCTGCCTTCAGTCTGCACTTGCCCCTTTGTGAAGTACTATTTCTTTCACTTTTCTGCAAATCACATTTACTTTGTGACTATTAATAAATTGCCTCCTAAAGATGAAAATGTATTTTTAATTTGGAATGAGAATCACAGTGAAGCCTTTGTAGAATCAAATTATGTGTCTTTACCAAACTGCAGAGCTTTCTTTTTTTTGCTCCTTTTTCTCCTTAAAAAATGGTCACAGAAATTCAGAAAGAAAAAAGACTATCTTTAATTCATTTCTTTCCATATGTGTTTAGTAATCTCATAAGCTCTCTTGATAAGCTATTGCTAATAATAGTTTTTTTGTTTTAGGAAACTACAAACAGATACTCTAAATAGATAAATCAAAATAATTTTCTTTATTTCTTTTCAAATAAACCTTGTGCAGGCTAAGGCTAAAATTCTTTTTTTAATACATGTATATTTTCTTAACAATAGTGTTTGAACTAGGGTAGAAAGTGAGCTGAGAATCAAAAGAATTTATGCACACAGTTTAAGAATTACCTATCTATATATCCATTATAATTCTATCCAGAAATAGTATGTAGTACGAAAAGATGTTTGCTTATCTTTTTGGGAGGTAGCTCATGAGGAGAATCTATGAATGCTTTAGAAGGCTTTGAGGTCTGAGTGTTTAGTGTTGGTCTTGTTTTGTTTTGGAAAGTACAAATCTGAGTCTGAACCTTTCACAAAGGGGTAAAGCTAGAATTGAACTTGATTAGTTGCTTTGCAGCAAAGATAGCGTCAAAGGTAAAGGGAACCTGCAGAAATAAAGCCTCTTTTTGTCTGTTACTGCATCACATGAAAATGGTAGACAGATTTTCAGTTTATTTGGAGAGTTTGTTTAGGGTGGTCTGATTTAAAATGTAGGCTATTGTGATGTGTGCAATTTTAGATGGTCTTGATTGCCCAGAGTAGCTGTTACTGCTCTGTAGAGACACATTTCAGCTGTCCTCTGGGAGAGATGTGTCCTAGGCATACAAATGCCATAGGTAGAGATAACATGATGGTGTCAACACAAGCTCCCTCCCTCAGGTGACTCGGTCAGACTCTGGATTCTAGGGACAGGGTTGCAATTGAGCTGCTTCATATGAAGGCAACTCCATGAACTCTATCCAATAGAGAGTTGCTGCAGAAATGTGTTTATTTTACAGTAGTCTGATTTTCCTGAGCAATGCTGGATAAGCAGCTAAAATTTAGTATCAGAAATGCACATCCACTATAAATGGGTTAATGTAAATAGCCACATGTACATCTCTATTTTTAGGTTCCTTAGAAGAAGGGAAAGATTGGTTCCTGCCATGGCTAGCAGGGGTGAAGTGTTGAGAAGATGTAGCAGTTTGGCGCTGAGCTATTGTAAAGGCTGTGCAAACAAAGTAATTTAAATTAGCTTTATAAATGAACCACAATGTCCGATAGAGTATTTTTTTACAAAATTGGATGCTTGTCATTTTGCAGGGGTGGGGGGCAAAGGCTCAGATGATTTATGCTGGAGGTCACAGTAACAACTGAATTAGGAGGTAGGACGGGACAGAGGTATATTTTGTTCTTCTCATTGCAAACCCCTTTGGGCTAATTCCAGTTTGTCCATATATCTGGAAAACTCTAGTTGTATATTGGTAGCCTTGTCCACCAGGGAGTCCTGGCACCAACTTTGGAAGGGTGATGCAACATTATTTACAGTGAACTAATTAGTTCCCCTCCAATTGAACTTTAGCCAAGTTGTTGGGTGATAATTGGCATATTTTTTTTCCTGGTATGCTATTAATTCAGTTATTGCTCCACTGTTTTATTAAAATGTTTGTTTGACTCTTTGAAACTTTAGGGTTTATGATGATGTCAGTAGATCACCCAACTTTCTGAAGTAGTTCTTTGTTTTAAGGGGAGAAAAAGAGAGTGAGAGAAGAGAGGAAGAGTAAGTAATTGTCAAACCTTCATGAACTGACTTCTTTCGTGGAAATATTTAAGATATTTAATTTTTATATAAATTTAAATTGTAGAAGTAATGAGAAGTGAATTCAATTTTGGATATACTGAATTAAGTGCTTGGTAGTAGTTGGACATTGTAAGAGTGAAGTCTGAATGAGAGAAAAAAAGTTATGATACGAACTGACTTTTATATAATAAAATTCAGTCAGCTGGGTGTCCCTGAGCAGGCTGCTCAGTATCTCTGAGCCTTGTTTCCACATCTGACAAAGGGCATGCGATCTGCTTTATAGGGTTGCATTAGAGATTAAACAAAGTGTTGTATAAAGAGTACTGAGGACATAGTGTGAGCTCAGTAAAGATTGTCTTTTGGATTTCTCCTCTTTTGGGTTTTGAGGATAGTTGTAAAACTTTCTTACACATTTAGGAACATTTCTTTCTCTAAATGCAAACCCCTTTGGGCTAATTCCAGTTTGTCCATATATCTAGAAAATTGAAACCTTAGACTAAATACAGTTTTCAAGTATAAATTCCACTACTGCCTAGACGTGGTAGAGAGATTACTTCATAGTCCTTACATGCCTGGTTCCCATTTATACATCTCATGTCACGTTAACTGTTTTAAAAGACCACTGAGTGCTGATTCATCTCAGCTTTTCAGTTCCAGAATAGCATGGTGTCAGAGATGCAGTGGCTCTGTCATTTTGACGATGAGATATTAGAACAGTGTTCAGTGTAAGAATCTGCTTAGCATTACAAAGCATTCATTTTTGTAGAAAGAAATCTTCACAAAACCCAGAAATTGACTAAAATAAACCTTTTTGTTTCCTTTGGTATAAAGAATAGAACATATTTGAAGCATGGGTGATTGGTGATGGAGAAATTTACTGAGTTTTGGCTTTGTTTTCCGAGTGATGGTAATGAGTTTACCTGGTGCTGCCACACTACCTAACCACGATGTGCAGACACCTCTCTCTGCAAGGCAGGTGACTGAAACTACTGACTATCTCTCTATCTCTCTCTCTCCTTTTTTTTATTCTGGCTCCACTTATTTTCCTACAGCTCCAAAGGCTCTGTAAGCATCAGACAGTGAAGAGGAAATGGCAGGCCAAGACAGTGGTAGTTCAGAATGACCAAAGTAATTCCAGAAATTCAAGAAAGTAATTGTTTCTCAAGTGCCTATTAGGATTGCGTCGCCTTCGAGTCTGCACAACTCGGAAGTGATTAGAGGGGTTTTGTGGCTTTTCTATTCTCTGATGGCTGGAGCTGGTTTCACGCTTCAGAATGAGTAGTTGGGGAATAAGATAAAAAATGGTGAGGGGCCAAAGTGGGCACCATTTCTGTTTTCCATCACCAGGGAGAGCTGTCTCTATACTCTGCGACCCCATCACGTTAAATCAGACTTTTCTGGTGTGTTCACTTTATATTGTTTAATTGAAACAGTTCTGATCCACTTGAAAGTGTGGGTTCCGCTTACTCTCTAAGACGGGTGGATAAGCCAGAAGGGTTTTGTCCATTTCTTGGCTGATATCTAAGCTCTTTGGGTAACTTTATTCCTGAGACTTGAGATAGCAGAAGACAAAAACCACAGTGGCCTTGGTGAATCAAAGGCACTGATTCTGTTTCTCTTCTAGGCCCTTAGTGTAGAGCAGTGTTTTTCAATGTTTTTTTATCTCATAGCACACTTGAACCTCTAGGTAATCTCCCGTGGCACGTTTAAATTTTGTTGATTAAAAAAAGAAAAATAAAAAAGAAGAATATACTGACTGTGCTTTGAACTTCTTTCAAAAATAATTTAATTAATAGTCTTTAAAAATTTTTGTGGCACACTTAAGATTCTCTCAAAGCACACCGGTGTGCCTCGGGACGCCAGTTGAAAATCACTGCCTTAGCGTGAGCTGACTTGCTAATAATGGTATTAGGCTTAGAATATACAGACAATAGACCTATTTTGATAGCAGAATTGCTATAATACTTGAGCTTCTGAAATGTGATCTTTTATGAAAAGCCCAGGGTCAGTGTCCTTTAGCAACATCATGAAAACACATGATACTAATGATGTAGCAAGTTACGTATGTATTTGTTCCTAGGATTGAGAATGCTGTATTGCAAAGCGCCTGATAGGATGGAGTGTCAAGGAACTAGTAGGTAAAATGAGTAACATCTTACTCTATGTACATAGTGTAGCTGGCAATATGCAGCTTACAAATAACATCTCCTTGTCACCATCATGCTGCTGTTTCCATGGATTCTAATGTATTTTTTGTTTGTTTAATTTAATCATTTTGTTTCCAAATATTAAAAAGGGGTACAAGTGTTCATGTTACATGGATGAATTAATTAACTAATCAGAGCTTTCAGTGTGTCTGTCGCCACAGTACATTGTCGCCGATTGGTAAGTTTTCATCCCTCACCCCCTACCTGCCCTGCCCCACATCCTACTTTCTTTTCCAGTGTCCCGTACGCTGCTTTATGACCATGTGTTTCTATCAGTCAGCTCCCACTTAGTAGTGAGAACATGTGCTGTTTGGTTTCTACTCCTGAGATACTTCCCTTAGGTTAGTGTTCTCCAGTTCCTTCTAAGTTGCTGCAAATGACATTATTCCATTTCTTTTTTTTTGGTTGAGTAGTACTCCATTTTCTTTATCTACACATCGGTTGACAGACACTTAAGACTGATTCCTTATCTTTGTGATTGTGAATTGTGCTACAATGAACATACGAGGGCAGATATCTTTTTGTTTTAATGACTTCTTTTCCTGTGAGTAGATAGCCAGTAGTGGGATTGCTGGGCCGAATGGTAGGTCTACTTTTAGTTCTTCGAGGTCTCTTCATACTATTTTCCATAGAGGTACCTTCTAGGCCCATCAACAGTATATAAGCGTTGATTTATCACTGCATCCACGCTAACATATTTTGTTTTTTGATTTTTAAATAATAGCCATTCTGATAAGCATAGGTGATATCTCATTGTGGTTTTAGTTGAATTTCCCTGATGATCAGTGGCTTTGAACTTTTTTTTATGTGTTTGGCCATTGGCCTATCTTCTTTTGAAAAAAACTCTGTTCCTGCCGCCTCCTCCTTGGTGGTGCTGGTGCTGCGGCAGCCACCTGAAGAGCCAGCGGGCTGGATGACAGGCAAGGAGGGGGACCTCCAATCCCCATCAGAGGCTCCAATAGCCAAAAAGGCTGGACAACTGCTGAGGAGACACCTGTGCCTTGGTGTCTCCTTCACTTTACACTTAGAACTAAATGTGAAACCCCCATTTCCTATGCCTAGGTCAATTTCTTGTGAATTTCCTAGGCCTCAATTCCATGAATGGACTGTGTCCATTCATTGATACACTCATTCACCTTGCTCCCCGGCGGAAGGGACTGTATTCATTCGTTTCCTGGCCAAGGAACCCATATATCTATATATACCCTGAGGCTAAAGGCCTAAAGGAGGAGACAGGGAAAGACCTGGAGAGGAACAGAGAGAGCTACTCTCTCCCTACTTGAATTCTCTCCCTCTACCAGGAGCTTTAGTGTTCTCTGTATTCTTTTCTGTAAATAAATTCTCTTACCACTGGGGGGTGGGGTGGGGAAATAATGTAATGAAGAACAATAAAATACATGTATTTAAAAAAATAATAAAAAATAAAAAGCCTAAGTCATGTAATTTATCGAATATTAATGAAATCTGTTATATAGTTTGTCTTCCATCGGACAAATTTCTTCAACAGAGGTAAAGGGGAAAAGACAAATGAAGATGCACCCATTACAGAAAAGGCTACTGAAAATGAAATATATATGAGAGGAAGTAAGAAATGACAAGTCTTATCCCCAATTTCGAATTCTCATTGGCCAGATCCCTTATCAACTAAGCACCAGACTTAAAACTCTTTCATCAGTTTCCTCTCATGTACAGTCACTTCAGCATTCCAGGTGTCTGCTCTCCTCTCTAAGTACCTCACAGTATGTAAAAAGAAACCAATTCCAGGGTCTAAATGGTGGAGCAACTAATAGCAAGTCTACGTGTTCCTTTCTTAGGGGTACCCCAGGTAGGGTAGCCACCCCTAAACAATGGCACTCTCATGAGTCAAAACTCACAGAAATCCAATCTGATCAGTAAAACCCAGATATTCAGCAACTTGTTCAAGCACACAAGAATAGCTAACAACAGGACTGACACTGCCATGTTCTTGTATGGCTCCAGCAAAAGCTTTGCATGAATTCCTAAAACACTAACTCTGGACTACTGATTTTAAGAAAAAAAAAAGATGATGTCGACAATACCATGATATGAAACTCAGAGCAACAGAAATTTCAGAAGTAAATAGGACACTACAGAGAGACATGAACTGTGACTTCTTTCACAAACAGTACCTTGTCCAATTGTGTACAGAACAGGGTCTGATTAAGGCAAGATCATTTTTGCTGATTATCACAATTATTTTAGTGACTCAGAAATTAAAAATTTTAAAAAATCACTACTCCAGGCTCGGCGCCTGTGGCTCAACGGGCTAAGGTGCCAGCCACGTACACCTAAGCTGGCGGGTTCGAATCCAGCCCAGACCCACCAAACAGCAATGACAGCTGCAACCAAAAAATGGCCAGGCATTGTGGTGGGCGCCTGTAGTCCCAGCTACTTGGGAGGCAGAGGCAAGAGACTCGCTTGAGCCCAGGATGTGGAGGTTGCTGTGAGCTGTGACGTCATAGCACTCTACCCAGGGTGACAGCTTGAGGCTCTGTCTCCAAAAAAAAAAAAAAAAAATCACTACTCCAGAGCAAACCTGACATTTATTTACAACTAACAATGCATAAATGAGGCTCTGTTTCCCCATTTTTAACCCTATCACTAATGAACAGATCTTGTAGTTGACTTGAACAAGTTTCAAGAGAAAAACAAATGATTAATGTTTCATTGTTGTTTTCCTTCCAATAAATTTATGTCAGTTATTTAACTATTCTACCAAGAGACTGCTCAACACAAATGATCTAAAGATTTTAAGCTTCATTAATAGGGTACACTGCTTACAAACTTCAATAAAAGAACAGTTAGTCCTAGAACTTTTTTAACAACCTATTATGCATTCAAAGTCTGTATGAAGTATTAAGACATTTCTCCAAACAGAAAATATATGGCTTAGTGTAGTAAATAGTATCCTTTTCTTAACCTTTAAAAAATTAATTCTGAAAAAGCTGACTTTAAAGCCACAACAAAGAATATTTCCTTACTTACCACAATTCCTCAAGATTAAATTGTCTGAGCCATATTTTTCTCCCCGAACACTGCTCCAACATGGCATGGGGCATTATGTCATAAAGTGTTAATTTTTTCAATTTGTCTACTGACATTACGTCTTCAAAAAAAAACCCTTAAACTCAGAATAGATTTTACTCTGCTATTCCAAAACAAGCCTAATGAAACCTTGAAATGTTTGACAGTTGTGATAACATAAAACTGTCTTTGTGCCTAGGATACCAACTACAAGAACCTCCCTCTTTCTCTAAAATGGATGTTTCAAGACATCATACTTTAAACTACTTACTATGCAAAGGAGGAGGTTGATACATAACTCCAAATCAAGTAATCTAAAATCCCTGTTCTAAAAAATTAATGGGCAAATCTCTCTGTAGCAAATTCAAGAAAAAAAATTACGGGTAAATCAACATCAGACTGATTGAATTTTATTCCTCACCTTGTCACAAACAATGGTTCACATGGGAGGTAAATCATGGTAAAGTAGATACTATTCACAAACACGTTATTTAACTTACTGTCAAGTTCCTAGTTAATAAATAAGAATAATATACACTTCACAGTGTTTTTGCAAGGATCAAATGAGTTTTTACATAAAAATGATTTGTGGCTGGGTGCTTGTAATCCTACCACTCTGGGACGCCTAGTCAGGTGGACTGTCAGTGCTCAGGAGTTCGAGACCAGCCTGAGCTAGTGAGACCCTCTATAAAATGAGCCAGATATTGTGGCTGGCACCTGTAGTCCCAGCTACTCTGGAGGTGAGGCCAGAGGATTGCTTCAGCCCAAGAGTATAGCATTCTACCAAAAGCAACAAAGTTAAGATGCTGTTTCAAAAAAAAAAAAAAAGGAAGAAAACGATTTGCCTGGTAAAAGCAACTTAATAGGCCCTCAATAAATGCCAGCTCCTTCCTTCTTTTGTTCTGAGCCCTCTGTTCTTTGTTCTCCTTCTCCCAAGGACTCAGCCCTCTCATGACTTTTATTAACAAATGCTGAAAACTACTCTATCAAGGTCCTGATGTATATATGCCTGCCCACGGTCTTTTCCCTGTCCCCAAGATACTTAGGTAAGGAAGACAGAAAAGAGACCCAAAATACCTGAAAGTCACTGAAAGAAACAGCATTCAGGGTGGGAAAATCTCCAAATGCCTGAAATCAAACTGCTCATTATCTCTTTAAAAAATCAGGCCCTCTTCCTGCCCCTTTTCTAATTGTGAGTGGTATCCAGCACAGAATAATCCATGCCCCATTCTTCTTTCCTCCAAATATTGCCAGCTAACACATGCCTATCAAATATACCCTCATAATCTCTACTGTTTCTTATCTTCTGTCCCACTGCCACTGCCAGAGTCCAGGTCTAGGTTTCTCAATCTCAGCACTACTGACCCTTTGGGCCAGATAATTCTTGTTGGTACTACCCTGTGCATTCTAGGACGTTTAGCAGCATCTCTAGCCTCCACCCACTAGATGCTTATAGGACTGCTCCCTTCTCTCAAGTTATGACAACCAAAAACATCTCTAGACAATGCCAAATATCCCCTGGGGGGCAAAATCACCCTCCCCATGGTCGTCCTCACCCCACATTGTGTACCACTGGTCCAGTTCCCCACCACTTAATGTGTGCCAACAAAACCAGCCCCCAAGTTAAGTCTCCAGTTTCTTTCCTCTAACCCATGTGGCACTGAGGCCTACTAAACCACTGCTTTATGAGTCATTTCTCTTCAATCTACTACTCCCTGTTACCTTCGCAGTTAGTTCAAAGCTCTCCCAATCTATCCCCCAAAGCACCTCACACAGTGGCCACTCAGCAGCCCTTTAGTAACACATCCAGTCCCTCCTCTTCTGTTCTACTGTCAGCCTGGTTTGGATGCCTATTACTTAGCATCCAATCCAGGCCACTACAAGAGCCTCCTTCTCTAGCCTCTAATCTTAGCACAATTCAAACACTTCCACTGCCGACTGAAACAGGAAATCTCCCACCTGTGTTTAGAGTCTTTTATAATACAGCTTCTTTATGTTGTTGTTCCCCCCCTAAAATAAATACTCCAGCATTAGCAAAACCAGACTTCTGTAACACTGCATACTTTTTGTCACATTTTTTTCTCAGCCTGAAAGCCGTCTTCATTCCACTCCTGTCCCTCCACCCCAATTTAAAGTCCATCTGAATTAAGAAGCCTTTCTTGACCACACTTTGCACCTCTCCTGTGGCATTCACGTTGTACTTTTAACAGCATACAGTCCTTAGCATGGTGCTAAGTAGACAACCTAGTATTACACGTTGAGTTGTCCCAAATGTATTCCATGTAGAAAGCAATGGAGGACTGTACTTTCAAACAATCCCAAACTCCCTTAAGGGAATTAAATCCATATTTCCTTTTTGTCTCACATTTCTGTGTCTTAGACAGTTTCTAAGCAAATTGCCTTCTCAATACCTAGACTACTAATTAGTATGCATTACTGCTGGAGTTCAGCTTCAGAGAATTCTTACTGCAACTTGCAACTTGTAACCTAATCCTGAATATTTCAACTGTTTAAGCTATCTCTTTATAGCAAAAAAATAGAAATGTATTTTTGAACCTTAATAAAATTAAGCATGTAAAATAACTTGGACTGAACCAAACATACTTCAAGTAAAGGTTAGTTAATGCTAATTTGTCTGCCCTAAATAATACACTTGACATCCTAAAGCAATCGTTCTCAACCTTCCTAATGCCACGAACCCCTTAATAAAGTTCCTGTGGGTCATGACTCACAGGTTGAGAACCGCTGTCCCAAAGTCTTCATGCACTATTACAAAAATTAAAAGTAAATTTTATTTCAACTCCCCCCATCCCAGACATAAACTGAAACAAGGAAGTCTTCTCCTTAATTTCGGTTCCTAACTAACTTGAAGATACATTCTGTTATTTCTACATAATCAGTAGTATCATTAATGAGTATGTTCTGACTAGATCTTTCTTTAAGTTCTATTCCAAAGCCATATGAGGAAGAGGATTGTAGCCAATAATACCACCACCATTCTTTAGCTCAGGTCATTAAACTACCGTCCTTGTTTCGTATATCCTAAGCTCAGAATGGATTTCACATTTTTGAAGATTATAAAGACAAAGACAAAGATGAATACGCATCAGAGACTACATGTGAGTGGCAGAGCCTAACGTATTTACTATTTGTCCCTTTACAGCAGCATGAATTTGGGACTCCTAGTTGTTCTTCGCTGGCACATAAAACACTCAAACTTTTCCTCCCAAAGTTTTAAAAAAGCAATATAAAACAACAAGATTATGCAAGAAGATAGAACTCATTCAATGAGGACATTTAATGACAATTACTGACACCGTCGGGGTGAGGGAAGGGGAGAGCAGAGAGAAAGAATGAGGGAGGGGTGGGGAAAGGAAGAGCAGAGAGAGGGAAGGAGCGAGGGGGGTGGGGTCTTGGTGTGTGCCACACCTTTTGGGGGTAAAACACGATTATAAGAGGGACTTTACCAACAAATGCAATCAGTGTAACATGGTTTCTTGTACCCTCAATGAATCCCCAACAATAAAAAAAAAAAAGAGAGAGAGAACTCATTCAACTTAGTCACAGTTAATGCACAGGTTAACTTCTAAAACAGAGCGCTATGTGTGTACATTTTTACACTCCACAGAATTTTTGCTAAAAGAAACTTGACTTTCATTCTATACACATTGATGAACATTACTTATGCCTGGGAGGCAAAGTGCCTGACCCAAAGTCACACTGCTAGTTAACAGCAGAGTGGAGTCAAGGTCCCAACCCTCAAAACTTCTGGTCCAATGCTCTTACGAATGTAGCTTTAAGTTTCGGAGATTTGGATAACTGGCTCAGATCAATATAAAGATGAAAATTTAAAACCTATTCCTGATAAGCTGTTTAGACAGTAGCAGCTATGAATCATTAAACAGAGTAACATTAATGCTCACCACATATGTACATTAGGTAACTTCTAGGAAGCCTTCCGTCTTTAAACCAGATATGATGAAGAAGTCTCAAAACTTAACTTTGCTTGCTCCTCCAGGGCTTCAGACTGAGGCAAATATGTTTACCAGCTGAATACTTATCTCCCAACCCAAATCCACAAGTTCCACAAATGTAATCGAATGCCCATCGGAAAAGCACGTCCAGGTTACATCATATACATGTTCTACAGATAATTACAGGTTCTTTTCATATGTACTTGCAAACTACTGGCTAGAAGTTAAAAAAACTTTAATCTCCCTAAGAACTCAAATTCCTTAAAAAAAAAAAAAAAAAGAACAAAACTTTGATTCCGCAAGCTATAAAACTTACTTTATTGCAACTTCTCGGTTAATTCAAGAACTTAAAAAAAAACAGAACACTATGCGCATACTGATAACTTTACTACTCTGCAGGGGATCCCAAAAGCTGTGTTCATACCAAGATGTAAGATTCAATCTCTGTAACAGATCGTTCACGCGAAGTTGCTCTTCCAGTGTTGAAAAATACAGATTCTCCGCAGCAGCCGAGGGAGACCCGGCTCAGGCTCCTCACACCCCCACCCCCACCCCCACCGCAGGAGTCGCGCGTCCTCCCGGAGCGACCCCTCCCCCTCGACCGCCCGGCACCTGCGGCCCGCGCCCACGCGGGGAACCCCAGAGGCACCAGCCCACTGCCACCCCGGAGGAGGCCCGAGCCGCCGGGACGCGGCGTTACCTGGAGAACCACGTCGCTGGGCAGCTGCGCGGCCCGGAACAGCTCCAGCACCCGCCCGTTGACCACCACCTTCTTGGTGCTCTCGATGTCGCAGTAGGAGAAGAGATCTGAATAATATTTCTGCTCCGCGTCGCTCAGCGTTAAGCCTTCCATCGTCGCCTCCGGCTCGCAGCCGCCCCGCACCGCATACAACACCCGGGGTCCGGCCCCAGGACCGCGGGGCGACGGGCGCTGCGCGCGGCCGCGCGGCCCGGCCTCCTGCTCGCTCCCCGAACGCCGCCGGGAGCCGCAGCCCCGGCCTCACTCGGCCCGGAGGTCGCGAGGAGGGGGCCCGGCGGGGCTGGGCGCGCAGCCGCTCGCGAGGCTCTGCGCAACCCCGGGCTGGACTCCGGCTCCGGCTCCGGCTCCAGCCGCGGGGAGGGTGCGGGGAAGGAGGCGGGGGCCGCGGAGGCGCGAGGCACTAGCGGACTCCGCCCCCGCCCCCGCCGCGGGTTCGAGTCTCCCCGGCTCCCCGCCGCTTCCCCAGACTTCCCGCCTCGGCTGCCCCTTCCGTCCACGCCTCCGGAGCGGCAGCACTTCCCGGAAAGTTGCGGGCTTCCAGTCTAAAGTTTCCGGGGCTCTGGGCTCAGCGTGGCCGCCGATCCGCCTCCCTCCGCCGCCATTTACAGCGCCCTGGCCCGGCCCCGACGCGCCCGCACCAACACTGACAGCGGCAGCCGCGCTCCAGACCCGGATGTGAGGCCGGGAGGAGAGAGCGCGAGAGGGAGAGAGAAACACCCACCGGGCTGGCTCAGCCGCTCCCGGGAGAGGGGGCCGCAGCGCCCCCTGGCGGCCGGAGCCGGAGGCGGGATGGCCGAGTCGGGGGTGGGGGTCAGCAAGCCGCTGATTAAGACCAAAAGAACTTAGATGTGGGCTGCAGTGTTTACGTTTCGTAGTTTCTCCTGAGCATTTAGTAACTCTGACTGAAAGGGGCATTGTTCAGGTTTTTATTATTATCCTATCTTATCCTTTTCGTGTAGATGTTGCTGAAGATAAATTGAGTATTTCTATTTGCTCTGAAAGGCTGCGAACATCTAATGTATCCGGGAACCCTCGTAGTGGACAGACTGGCCCTGAGATTTAACTCTCGCTCTTGCTCCAAGCTGTGTTTACCCAAGAAACAAAATGTGCCAAAGAGAGGGGGAAATTGACAAAGTTGTCCTCTGTGTAAAACAAGGTCATTCCGGTCCCTTAGATTCTGTACTATAGATTTAGACCATCAACCGTATAAGCTCCTGTAGGCCCTGGGCAGACCACAGAGGCTGCCGCTCCTTAATTTCCTAATTTATGAAAATTATGTAGTTGCACTGTTTTCACCTGCACCCGTGTCAGAAAAGGGATTCTTTTTTTTTTTTTTTTTTTTGAGACAGAGCCTCAAGCTGTCACCCTGGACAGAGTGCCCTGGCATCACAGCTCACAGCAACCTCCAATTCCTGGGCTCAAGCGAGTTTCCTGCCTCCGCCTCCCAAGTAGCTGGGACCACAGGCGTCCACCACAACGCCCGGCCATTTTTTGGTTGCAGCCGTCATTGTTGTTTGGCGGATCCGGACTGGCTTCGAACCCGCCAGCTCAGGTGTACGTGGCTGGCGCCTTAGCCCATTGAGCCGCAGGCGCCGAGCCAGAAAAGGGATTCTTAAACTATCTCAAGTAGAATACCTAACAAATGTGAAGTATTTCAAAGACCGCAGCCAAGGAGAATTATATGCGGAAGATTTTTCAGGTTTGGTTTTTATTTTGTCTTCTCCATCTTATTCCTCATACTGCTGATCCTACAGATGGCACATAGGAGGAAGCTATTATAGATTCACTCACCGTCATTTATTTGTAATTCTACAATTCAAAAAGCACCAAAAACTCGAAGATTTTTTTGTAACATTTTGGCAGCAAAACCTGCCCTGCCTCATTTGGAGGCAAAATCTTAACTAAACGCACCTGCAGTTATTTATATAGCCTTTCAGTCAACATTTGTTCATTTTACTTCAGGCCTTAGTAGAATGTTAATACACAGTATTAATACAGTTAATACACAGTAACACCATTGTATTATTTTTCTTCCTTTAAAAAAGATCAGGGATGGCAGACCTGTAAACATTTTCTAACTTGAAGAGTAGTATTAATATTTTATAAAGGTAAGTATATAAAGTCCTGTTAAACTAGTATTTCTAAAGCTTTCAGTTTACTACAGCAGTACCTCACATGTCTTTATCCCTTGCCCAGAACTTACCAGAGCCTCACAGACAGCCTGTCTTCCAAAGGTGAGAAAAGAAAGAGGAGCACCGTGGGGCAGAAATGGCTAATGATTATCTTCTGCATCTTTTTTTTTCTAAGCCCTGCAGTTCTTCTCTGCCCCAGAACCTTCTTTCCTGCCACCTGAAACCCCTCCCACAAACCTCTGCATGGCTGCTTCTCTCATATATCACCTGCTTAGAGAGCCTTTCCTCAACATCTGATCTGAAGTAGTTCCACCATGCACTATCCTCATATCTGACTTCTCTTCTTTATGGTACTCTTCACTACCTGTATGTATGTATCTGTTTGCATTTTTTTTTAGAGACAGGATCTCACTTTGCCACCCAGGTTGGAATGCAGTGGTGCCAGCATAGCTCACTGCAAACTCCAACTATTGGGCACAAGTGATCCTCCTGCCTCAGCCTCCCAAGCAGCTAGCACTATAGGCACATGCCACCACACCTCTCATTTTTCTTCTTTTTCACGGAGACAGGGTGTTGCTATGTTGCCTAGGCTGGTCTCAAACTCCTTCCTGGCTTCAAGTGATCCTACCACCTTTGCCTCTCAAAGTACTGGGATTACAGGAGTGAGCCACCCCACTGGCCTGTTTACATTTTTCATAGCTAATAATCTTTGAATAATTACTATGTTTCAGGTACTGTTCTAAAACTTCACACTAATTACTGTATGGACGACAACAACCCTATGAAATAGGTACTATTAGTATTTTTTTTTTTGACATATTAGGAAGCTGAGGCAAATGGGTTAAGTGACTTCCAAGTCATGTTATTAAGTGTCTGCTTCTGGGATTCAAATCCAGGCTTTCTCAACTCTAAAATCACTACCCTATTCTGCCTTTCTTACTTAATTATTAAGCCCCCTCAGCGACTATTCCTGTATTTACCAGAAAATAATTCTTCATTGACACAATTCCCAGGTCTAGTATGTGGTACATAGTGTGTATCAGTATGATTTGTTTGTTCTGTTAAGACAAAGTCTCATTTTATTGCCCTTGGTAGAGTGCTGTGGAGTCATAGCTCATAGTAACGTCAAACTCGTGCACTTAATCGATTCTCTTACCTTAGCCTCCCAAGTAGCTGGGACTACAGGAGCCTGCCACAATGCCCAGCTATATTTTTTGGGGGGGGGAGGGAGGTGAGGTCTCACTCTAGCTCAGGCTGGTCTCAAACTCATGAGCTCAGGCAATTCACCCACTTCAGCCTCCCAGAGTGCTAGGATTACAGGTGTGAGCCACTGTGCCCGGCTGTGATTTGTTGAATGAATGAATGATCAAATGATTTTAACATTGATACGATAAGCCAATCAATACAGTGTCATCTGAAAGTGTCATCAGTCAGTCCTCGGAAACTGTGATGTTAAGCGAAATGACATATAATGAAACCAATTTTATCATAAGCTAATTGATAAAAACAACAGTTAACTCCTGTGGCATGTTTCTAGATACAAACACATCACCAAACTTTTCAAAAAAGACCAAAACACTTCTTCCATTAAACATGGACATATGAGTGATACATAAATCTAAGAAATAGTAATAAAAACAAGATATTTACTCAATTTTTGGTAAATCGTTGATTGACTATAGTCAATGTTGCGATGGGTTAAATCACAGGAATAAATGTTTCAAGGTGAAAACTGTCAGGATCCCCTCCAATCCCATGCAGTTCAAATATCAAAGAATCACCAATCTGGCAGGCTCCTGAGCACTATCATGCCACACTGTTTATTGTTCTGCATCTTCATGATGAGCATAGGCTTTTAAATTTTTTCTTTTACAATCACTTATAGTCATTCATTCATTTTCCAACCTGCTTATTTCAGTTTGAGGTCACAGGTGGCCAGAGCCTATCCTAGCAGCTCAGGGTGTCAAGAACCAGCCCTGGGCAGGATACCATCCCATCACAGGGTGCACTCGTCCGCATCCACGCCCACTCAGACTGGGCACATGTAGACACGCCAGTGAACGAAACACGGACATCTTTAGGATATGGGAAGGAACCAGGGTATCCAGAGAAAACCCACATAGATATGGGAAGAACGTACAAACTCCACACACACAGTGGCCCTGACAGAGAATCAGTGTTTCTTCCTCATTAACTTTATAATGAGATGCCATTGGATGAAACAATATTACTTAAGGAACATCTGTACCCCTAATTTCCTACTTTCACACACTTAATTCTAGAAACCTCCAGCAACACTCCTCTTTAGCAACCCCCCAGAAATTACAGGATAGCCTCGCTTCAAGTTCGGGAACTCTGAAATGTTCTTCTCAGTGCAGAAAATGCTGTTCTTTGGCTCTTGACTTCCATTTCTCGAATAAGCCTACTCTTTATTTATTTATTTATTTATTTTTGTAGAGACAGAGTCTCACTTTATCGCCTTCGGTAGAGTGCCGTGGCGTCACACAGCTCACAGCAACCTCCAACTCCTGGACTTAGGTGATTCTCTTGCCTCAGCCTCCCGAGTAGCTGGGACTACAGGCGCCTGCCACAACGCCGGGCTACTTTTCTATTTTGCAGTTGGGCCGAGGCCGGGTTTGAACCCGCCACCTTCAGTATATGGGGCCGGCACCCTACTCGATGAGCCACAGGTGCCGCCCAAGCCTGCTCTTTATAACCTTCAAGTTCTCCTCGATTCCAGCACCATTTCACGTATTCAAAACTGTACTTTGAGCATCTTGAGCTGGTGTGAAACCAACTGCGTATCTTGTGCTCAGGGATCATACAGTTTAGGGACCTCATCGTCAGCCCTGTCAAGGGTGTTCTGCTAGTACCTTGATTCCTTCGTGTATTCCTTCCCCACCTCCCTGTTGCCAATTGCTAATACAGAATGAGCCACAAGACACATGTCACAGGATGTTGAGAGGGACTCTTCGTGTGGTTCTGTTGCTCAGTGAGACGTTTCTAACATCATAGGATGGGAAGTAGTTTTCTCATTGACAACCAAAACCAAGTTGAGGACCAAAAGTGACTAGGTACCTCCGATTCTTTTTTTTTTCCCCGGGAGAGAGTCTAACTTTGTCACCCTGGGTAGAGTGCCGTGATGTCATAGCTCACAGCAACCTCAAACTCTTGGGCTCAAGCAATCCACTCGCCTCAGCCTCCCAGAGTGCTAGGATTATAGGCCTCAACCACCACACCCGGCTGGTGCCCCACATTCTGAAGAAAAACTGTAAGGTCAGACCCTCTTCTTGAAGGGCTTACTGAAAAGCACATGAACAAACCCTGCTGCCAACAATCACCGGCTCAGCCCGCAGACCCACTTGCCAGCATGGAAGCAAGTCCTGGATATCACCAGGCGGTGAAGAGTACCAGTTTGTGTGAGAGACCCTCAAATAAACACAGCCTCCTCCATGGAAACAGGGGCTCACAAAGACAGGGAAGGCTGGGTGCTGTGGCTCACACCTGTAATCCTAGCATTCTGAGAACGAATGCTGGAGGATCGCTTGATGCAGGAGTTCGATACCAACCTGAGCAAGAGCAAGACCCTGTCTCTACTAAAACTAGAAAAATCAGCTGGGAGTGGAGGGCGCTTATAGTCCCAGCCACTGGGGAGGCTGAGGCAGGAAGATCACTTGAGCCCAGGAGCTTGTGGTTGCAGCAACTAGGCTGAGTCTAGGCTGGTCTGTTCTAGCCTGGGCAGCAGCAGGAGACTCTGTCTCATAAAACAAAAAAGGCAAGGAATCCTACAAGAAGGGAGCCTACTTTTCAGTCCCCAGCTAGATACAGGGCAGGGTGGGCAGTGGAGGGGCTTAACAGTTTCACACTGAATGAGATTTTGCTCTAGCTCTGTCACTGAAAATTATACTTCCAGGTATGAAGGAAAAGAAATACAAAGTAAAACATGAGCCCTTTGAGGTCAAGTCTAATTTCTTTCCTATACATTTTTAGAAATATCAATTTTAGAAGTGATGCCATAAGAAAGCTATTTTAAAACAGATGGTTTATATCCTACAGCTACAGATTTAAAGATGCTGGCTTTCAGGTAAAACCAAATAGGTGGTTACTGCCAGCAAATGCATCAGCTATTTCTTAACTGAAAAATCTCTAACTACATTTCTAAAATAAATGACATAGTAAAATTTGCGAAATGCAGAAAGTCATGCAACCACCACCAAAATCAAGAACCAGAACTATTTGATGATCCAGGAAAACACCCTGGTGCTGCCCTTTTGTGCTCAACTCCACCCTCAGCCCCCGGCACCTACTGATTTGTTATTTGTTCCTGTGCTTTTGGCTTTCCCGAAATATCATACAAATGGAATCATGTAGTGCATGTAGCCTTTTGAGTCTAGATTTTTTTCACATAGCATAATGGATTTCAGATTTTTCCATGTTCTTCTTTATATGAATGGTTCATTTTTTTAATTGTCGCAAAATATTCTATTGTGTGGATGATTATTGTCTGATTATCCATTCATCAGTTGACGGACATTTGAGCTACTTCCAATTTAGGGCAATTATTAAAATATCTAGGAGTGAGAGTGTTTGGTCAGTAGTATGTGTTAAACTTTATAAGGAACTGCCTCGCACCTGTAATCCTAGCATTCTGGGAGACCGAGGCGAGTGGATAACCTGAGCTCAGGAGTGAGAGACCAGTCTGAGCAAGAGTGAGAGCCCGTCTCTAAAGAAAAAAGAAAAAGAGCCAGGTGTTGTGGCAGGTGCCTGTACAGGGACTGAGGCAAAAGAATCACTTGAGCCCAAGAGCCATGATGCAATAGCACTCTACCGAGGGTGACAAAGTGAGAATCTGTCTCTAATAAATAAATAAATAAATAAATAAATAAAGGCATTGGAGAAAGATGATCATTCACTTTGTGTATGAGAGGTGGTCCAAGATAAGACTATCTGTTAAACCCATGGACAGTGACCGATGGTTTGGCTAATTAGGTCAGGGGAAAGATACAATTGAAAGATCCGAAAGGAGAAGGTCTGGAGAAAAAGAATGTGGTTGAACTTACGGGAAGGGGCTTAAAGTGGAAATCTCTTTGTATCACATGTTCATACCCGCTAGAAAGTACCCACTCTAGAGAAGGAATAAGACAACCAAGTAGATAAAATGCCTTGACCATTGTTGTCAGGCTGTCCCTGCAATCAGTCCCTCACTCCCACCCCAGTGTGGCATTTGGGTTCAGGAACTAAATGGCTTCTGTAGCAGCAAAAAAAGCTATGCATGGGCCCCATAGCATATAGGGGGCCAAATGTCCAGTGTGCCATCACCAGAGACCCAAGTTGAGTTCCTGATACAACAGCATCATGAGACCTGTCAGACACTTGGTGACAAGTTAATTTATCTTTACTGGCATCAAACATACTCTTGGTTTTCTGCCCACAGGGCCTCTGCTAGAACCACTATGGGAAGGTTTAGGAGTGTTTATATCAGCAACCAGGAATCTGTGTAGTATCAGTTCAGAGCTAGAGATTCAATGTACATTAACAGAAGTGCAGTAGTGAACACCTGGCTATGGGACATTCTGGATCTCTCCCAGCCACAGAGCCCAGAAGCTACTGAGCTGAGCAAGTGACAGAATGGCATTTTGAAGGTGTAGTTATGTGTGGAGATGATATTCTGTGACCCGGCGACTCCACACTCCAGATTGCAGCGAGTACACTAAATTAAGGACCATACGTGCTACTGTGTTTCCAGTAGGTGAACCCAGAGGCGAGAGTAAAACTGTCCCACTTGCCTCTTTCCTTAGCAACTAGCTTGGGAAATTTGCACTCCTGAATTTGTACTCCTGTCTTTTTGATTCTAGGCTGTCAGCATGTAAGTAGCCTAGTTCTCAAAGGAGAGTACTTTCTTTTTTTTTTTTTTTTTAGAGACGGAGTCTCACTTTGTCACCCTTGGTAGAGTGCCATGGCGTCACAACTCACAGCAACCTCTAACTCCTGGGCTTACCCTCAGCCTCCCAAGTAGTTGGGACTACAGGCGCCCGCCACAATGCCCGGCTATTTTCTTTTTTGGTTGCAGTTTGGCCAGGGCTGGCCTTGAACCCACCACCCTCGGTATATGGGACCAGCACCTTACCCACTGTAGCCACAGGCGCCGCCCAGAGAGTGCTTCCTGTAAGTCTTATTCTTAATCCCATGAAACTTTCAACTATAAATGCTCTCCAGGCACCGGGAGCTTTTTTTTTTGAGACAGAGTCTCAGTTTGTTGCCCTCAGTAGCATGCCATAGCATCATAGCTCACTGTAGCCTCAGACTCTTGGGCTCAAGTGATCCTCTTGCCTCAGTCTCCCAGGTAGCTGGGACTACAGAAGCCGCCACAACACCTGGTTCTTTTCAGAGACAGGGTCTCACTCTTGCTCAGGCTGGTCTCAAACTTGTGAGCTCAAGCAATCCACCTGCCTCAGCCTCCCAGAGTGCTATGAATGTAGGTGTGAGCCACTGTACACCCGGCTATTTTTACAGACAGGGTATCACTCTTGCTCAGGCTGGTCTCAAACTAGTGAGCTCAAGCAATCCATCTTGCCCCAGCCTCCCAGAGTGCTAGGATTATAGGAGTGAGTCTGCACCTGGCCCCTCACCTGAGGCTTTTTTTTTTTGAGACAAAGTCTCACTATGTCACCCTTGGTAGAATGCCGTGGCGTCACAGCTCACAGCAACCTCAAACTCTTGGGCTTAAACAATCCTCTTGCCTCAGCCTCCCAAGTAGCTGGGGCTACAGGCGCCCCCCCCCCACAACACCCGGCTGTTTTCTTGTTGCAGTTGTCCTTGTTTAGCAGGCCCTGGCCGGCTTGAACCCGCCAGCCTCGGTACATGTGGCTGGCGCCATAACCACTGGGCTACGGGCGCCAAGCCTTACTTGGGCTTTTTAGTGGGGAAATTCTGAAAAAGATGTTTTGCTTGTTCAAACTTTGTCAGACTCCAGAAACTTCTCCACGGCCCATCTGTGCACTTCCCTGTAAAATCCAATTTTAGCAAAGAAACCCGGTAAATCAATTTAGCAAGACTCCTCCCATCCCTCAATATCTGATCACCCTGGACATCTGATCTGGCTCTTCATCTCCTGCTCTCCTGCAGGAGCTGTCTAATCATTCTGCACTATCTTTAGAAAGAATCCTGTTAGGTCGGTTTTGCCTGAATCCATCTTATCCCTGATGTTTCTTCTCAGTAATTTCCCATTCACTAATCCCACCTCGCTCCTTGGCTATAAATTCCTATTTGACAGCTGTATATTTGGAATTGAGCCTCAAGTCTCTGCCTTACTGCAAAATTTCATTGCAGTGGCCCCTATACTTTCAAGGTCCTGAATGAAGTCTGCCTTACTGTGCTTTAACAAGTGTCATTGAGTAACTTTTTCTTTAACACTTTCTCCATTCAGTTTTGATGGTAAATGGACAAGTGTAACTGCCATTGTCTGAGAAGGGCATCATGACAAGGGACTCAGCTCTCTCCAGGATGAGAATCTCAGTCTCCCCACAGGATAAGCTTCCTATAGCAGCAGAGGTATTGGACAAAGGTGAGGAGATCTAGAATAAGCAGAGAGGACACGATGAACATCAGATTGCCATGAGCTGTGAGGGTGGCAGATGTAGTTCACGCCATTAATCTTCCTCTTGTCAAATTTTCCAGGACTAGAAACTAATCAGAATCCTGGGTGGGGGGCTGCTTCCATATGGGGCAAACATATTACACAAAGCAGGTGGATCTGAGTGGTGAGAGCCGGGCTGTGGTGGTAGTGGTTATAGCTGCCTCGATATCCACACCCCCTAGGACTGAGGCACTCATTCTTTTACTCACTGGATCACTGGGAGTGTTGGAATGTTAAGGGCTCACAACTGAATCCTTTGGCATTACCCTTGGGATAATGAAGTTACCCTAATCTAGTTATCCCCCTATCCCGAGGGCAGCCCATATCCGATGACTGGTCAGTGGACTTAGGAACCCAGAGTTCCTTGCATTATTCTGAGACAAAGTTGAAGAGTTATCTAAGCCCCAGAGCTCTTCCTGGCATTGGCGAAGGCCTCCATTACTACCACATTGAAAGTTTCCCACTGCCCAATTCTGGGCCTTCTTCACTTCCTTACAAGTGTTGTTCTCAACAATTATCAGTCAACTTCCTATCTCCAAACATTCATCCCGGTGTATGTTCCTGGGGAGCCTTGCGTAAGCCACCTCTACACTTCTGCTCTCATCAGGTGAGTTAGTGAGTGCTTACCAACTTCTTATGCTTATTATTGTAATTTTTGTAATCAGATTAAATATTACATAAACAATTATGAAAACAGAAAGATGTAGGTTGGGAGTGGTGGCTCACGCCTATAATCTTAACACTCTGGGAGGCCAAGGCGGGTGTATTGCTTCAACTCAGGAGTTCGAGACTAGCCTGAGCAAGAGTGAGACTTCATCTCTAAAAGTAACTGAGCATTGGGGCAGGAACCTGTAGTCCCAGCCACTGGGGAGGCTGACGCAAGAGAATCACTTGAGCCCAAGGGTTTGAGGTTGCTGTGTGCTATGACACCACTTAGCACTCCACCCAGGGTAACAAAGTGAGACTCTGTCTCAAAAAAAAAAACAAAACAGGCTCAGTGCCTGTCAGGGCGCCAGCCATATACACTGGAGTTGGCAGGTTTGAATCCACCCCGGGCCTGCCAAACAACAATGACAACTACAAAAAAAATAGCCGGGCCTTGTGGCGGGCACTTGTAGTCCCAGCTCCTTGGGAGGCTTCGGCAAGAGAATCACTTAAGGCCAAGAGTCTGAGGTTGCTGTGAGCTGTGATGCCACAGCACTTTACCCAGGGCGACAGCTTGAGACTCTGTCTCAAAAAAAAAAAAACATTTCAGTGAATAACCTTCTTGATATCATTCATTTACGATATATAAAAAAGATATAAGGCCAGGTGCAGTGGCTCACACCTGTAAACCTCACACTCTGGGAGGCTGAGCTTAGTGGATCGCCTGAACTCAGGAGTTGGAGACCAGCCTGAGCAAGAGGGAGACACTGTCTCTAAAAATAGCTGGGTGTTGTGGCAAGTGCCTGTAGTCCCTGCTACCAGGAGGCTGAGGCAAGAGGATCTCTTGAGCCTAAGAGTTTGAGGTTGCTATGAGCTATGACACCATGGCACTCTACCAAGGGTAACAAAGTTAGACTCCATCTCAAAAAAAAAAAAAGAAATTGAATCATATTGCTTTTTCTCTTTTGAAGTCATGAACAGAAATGACACAACAGATTAAAAATAACTGTATCTTTCAGAAACCGCACAAAGCAATTTTGTATTATTAATGAAATATATTTTCATAACCTAAATTAGGAAAGAATCGCAAAATTATTGTTTTTGGATGTTGCAGTTGTAAATTAGTGATTTAATAGTGAGACAGAAGAAGTCAGATAAATTTAAGATCTCAGATTAGTGTTAGATTCATCAGGAGAAAAGCACACGAAGCTCTACAAAAT
>CAUYRH010129621.1:0-70160 GCA_963574655.1 Perodicticus potto
TTTTTTTTTTTTTTTTTTGAGACAGAGCCTCAAGCTGTCACTCTGGATAGAGTGCTGTGGCATCACAGCTCACAGCAACCTCCAATTCCTGGGCTCAAGCGAGTCTCTTGCCTCCACCTCCCAAGTAGCTGGGACTACAGGCGCTCGCCACAATGCCCGGCCATTTTTTGGTTGCAGCCATCATTGTTGTTTGGCGGGCCCAGGCTGGATTCGAACCCGCCAGCTCAGGTGTACGTGGCTGGCGCCTTAGCCTGTTGAGCCACAGGCGCCAAGCCAATTCACTGATTTCTATGTCTTCAATGTGGATTATCTTATGTGTACTTTTTAATATTCTGCTATCTGTTCCTTGTGACTAGTTTAGCTTTTCTTTCTCTTTTTAGATGGGAAGTTTGGAATTAAGACCTCACAAAAAAGAATCCCTGGAAAAGGTACAATTTATAGTGAAATGGAGAGTGAAGACGCAAGAGATGATTCACTGTATTCCATTTTAGAAGAACTGTGGCAAGAGTCTAAACAGATAAAGAGATGCCAGGAAAAACAAAACAAAGTTTTGAGTCATGGTTCTTTCATCAATAAGAAAATACTGAATACAGAGTGGGATTATGAACATAAAGATATTGGAAAATTTGTTCATCCAAGCCCTAAATTCATTCTTTCACAGAAAAGACCCCATAAATATGGCTCATTTGGGAAGAGTTTTAAGCATAATTTAGACTTACATATTCATAATAAAAACAGTGCAGCAAAAAACTTTGATAAAACTATTGAAAATGGTCATGTTTTTACCCAGAGCACTTCCTGTACTGTCCATGGAAATACACACATGGAAGTGAAGTTCTGTGAACATAATCAATGTGGAAAAGTCCTCAGCTTCAAACACTCACTCAGCCAAAATCTGAAATTGCCTGTTGGGGAGAAAGCAAACACATGTACTGAATTTGGGAAGATCTTTACTCAGAAGTCACACCTCTTTGCACCTCAGAGAATTCATGCTGTGGAAAAACCTCATGAACTTAGCAAATGTGTAAATGTTTTTACACAGAAACCACTACTTAGTATCTATCTGAGAGTTCATAGGGATGAAAAACTATATGTATGTACTAAATGTGGGAAAGCCTTCATACAGAATTCAGAATTAATTGTTCATGAGAAAACTCATACTAGAGAGAGACCCTTTAAGTGCAGTGAATGTGGAAAATCATTTTTCCAGGTGTCATCTCTACTCAGGCATCAGACAACTCATACTGGAGAAAAACTCTATGAATGTAGTGAATGTGGGAAAGGCTTCTCCCTGAACTCAGCCCTCAATATACATCAGAAAATTCATACTGGAGAGAGACATCACAAATGTAGTGAGTGTGGGAAAGCCTTTACCCAAAAATCAACACTCAGGATGCATCAGAGAATTCATACAGGAGAGAGATCCTATATATGTACAGAATGTGGGCAGGCCTTCATCCAGAAGGCACATTTGATTGCACATCAAAGAATTCATACTGGAGAGAAGCCTTATGAATGCAGTGACTGTGGGAAATCTTTCCCTTCTAAGTCACAGCTCCAGATGCATAAGCGAATTCACACAGGAGAAAAACCCTATATATGCACTGAATGTGGGAAGGCCTTCACCAACAGATCAAATCTCAATACTCACCAAAAGTCTCATACTGGAGAAAAGTCTTATATATGTGCCGAATGTGGGAAGGCCTTCACTGACAGATCAAATTTCAATAAACACCAGACCATTCATACTGGAGAGAAACCCTACGTTTGTGCTGATTGTGGGAGGGCTTTCATCCAGAAGTCAGAGTTAATCTCACATCAGAGAATTCATACTACAGAGAAGCCTTATAAATGTCCTGACTGTGAGAAATCCTTCTCCAAGAAACCACATCTCAAAGTACATCAACGAATTCACACAGGGGAGAAACCATATATATGTGCAGAATGTGGGAAGGCCTTCACTGACAGGTCAAATTTCAATAAACACCAGGCAATTCATACTGGAGATAAACCCTATAAATGCAGTGACTGTGGAAAGGGCTTCACCCAAAAATCAGTTCTCAGTATGCATCGCAATATTCATACATGAAAGTAACCCTGGTTCTTGAAAATGAGAGAAGCCTTATCATAGAAGTCAGGTATAAGTGTATGTTAGAAAATTCATCCAAGACAGATACTATGTGAATATATTGTATAACAAAGAGCATTCATCAGGCTATCTCCCCTAGGATGAAAAAAATTATTCTGAAGAGACCCTCTAAGAATGCATTAGAGGAGGGAGAATTTCCATTATTTGCACAGCCTCACAAAATATAATAGAAGTCATACTGGAGAAAATAATGTCAATTTAATGTGTTAGGAAGAGCCTTCCTATAGAAAGTATTATAAGGCAGATTATTACCAAATTCTTTATAGGAAGAAATGTGCAAAATTATGTAAATGACAGTTATGTTTACTATACATACTATGTTGATCAGTTTAAAGTGACAACAAAATGAAAGGACAACAAAGTAATTGATGTGTAAACCTACTCTCAGTTCTCTGGGGTGGTTGTAGCAGAGCATATTACATAACAGGAAGGATAATTTAATTGAAATTATTTTTCAAATTGAGAATAATTATATCTATGAAATATGTTTCTTATCGAATGTTTCTATCAAATGAATCCATAATTTAAAAGTCACTTCGGTATTATATATACATATATCTGCAGATATAATTTTACATAAATACATAAATGTAATCCTATCATTCATGCTGGTTTCTATGACATAGTATTCTTATTTTCTTCCATTGTGGTACAATGCAAAATAGCCACAGATTCCACCCATCCCATTTTAGGTGTGCCACTTTGAAATGTTGCTTTGTTGTTTCTCTTATTAAGAAGCAATGTCTCTTTCTCTACTCCTTGACTTTGAACTTGACCATGTGACTTGCTTTGGCCAAATGGACATTAGCAGAGAGAGAGATCCAATAAGGGGCTTGAGAAGTGTGAAAAACCTGCCTTGAGGCTTGCCCTCTCTTGCTGCTCTCTGGAATTCTGAGACTTCTGTGTGAAGAAGCTCAGATTACTCTACTGGGGAATGAGAAACCACCTAGAGCAGAGGCAATTCAGCCCTGCTGAGGCCCCTAAGACAAAGTAGCCTGCCAACTGTTACACATAAAAGTGAGGCCTTCCTAGATCTCTAGCCCTAGCCAAGCCATTCCAGCCACCCACAAGAGCCATACCAGGTATTCCAGCCAACTTACAGAATTGAGATAAATGAAATGATTATAATTTTAATCAACGTATGTTTTGGGGTACAGCAAATGCTAAGTGATACTTAAAAATGTATGTGTGTGTTTGGGGAGGGAGTATTGGACCAAAACATAAGACATGTTGCATTATTGACTTTGACTTTGGGCCAGGGCATCAGGTGGAGACTGGAAAAACAGTGAGAAAACTGTTTTAAAAGGCTGGAAAGATGGCAGATTCTAGTATTTAGTAGGGAAAAAACGGCAAGGCAGTCACCATGCTCTGTGGGAAGATAAGAAAATGGATCAAATGGATATGTGGATCTGGCTAAGGAGATTACAGCAGAATACTGGAAGTATCAATTTGCTTCTTTTAGCTGCATATGATAAGGTATAGAAAGAGAGAAATGAACTAAAGAAATAACTTCATTGGAAAGCAGCATTCCAAAGAAATATTAAAAAGCTAGGACTTGCTGGGGTGGAAAATAACTGTTTGACATCGTTAGTCTCTCCAGCCATCAGAATATTCTTAAGGTAAAAAGTGACCTCACGGTAAAGATGAAATTATGAGTGTATCTGTAAGACCCGTTTACAATGTGTGAAATATTTAGGTTGGTGCTTGGAAGATTCTCTCAGCTAAACTTAAGGGCTTCTAAAAATCTTCATGACATCATCTCATGGTTGCCTGCACAATGCTCAAAGTGGAGAGAGGCCTATCTTAAAAAGAATTGTTGATGTGGCATTTGAGGCGTGGAGTAGCTCTAAACCAGGTTTATAGGAAACAAAGTTTTAAATAGACTCACTTAACAGGTACAAATAAGGGTATATGGCATATATCCTGGGTAAAGGGATTAACTACAACTTGGACTTTGCCTAACTAATGCAAACAATGTAACCTAATCATTTGTACCCATATAGCACTCTGAAATTTTAGAAAAAGATAGCAGAAGAAAAAACAAGAAAAAGTTTTAAATAGAATTTTACCAAGGAAACTACCTCCAGGTTGGACTAATAGGGACTAAAACAGTTCAAAATGAAAAGTGGCTTCTGGATTCATCTCCCTGATGTCTATGAACAGGATGCAAGCTGAGAGGGTTACTCAGCTACAAAATGGGCCATTTCTTATAGAAAATGAAAGATGTCTCAGAGGGAAGGCCCAAGAACAATTTATTAAAATGGACTGTGGAGCCATTCCCAGGGAGAACTGTGCCCTAATCAAGAAACAGATAGAGCTGGGAGAATGGACAATATTTGTTCTATAGGATTTAAGAATTGCTATGGAACAGTGACTGCTGTGTGCCTCTTGGTCCTCCTCGTTTTGAATGGAAGTATCTATTGTAGTTATTCTGTCCCTATCTTACCATTGTATATATACTGTATGTATTTGGAGGGTATATAACTTGTCATTTAGCTCACAGGTATCTGGATCAAGAAACTTAAAAATTATGTCCAAGAAGCATCAGCCACATCTGGACCTGGTACAAAAGACTTGGGATTCTGGATTTGAGCTTGATGACACAATTTTGGATGAGGCATATGAAGGTCCAGGAAGGGGAGTGAACATATTTTGCATGGGGTGCTTAAGTGAATAATTTGTAACCAAAAGACCCATTGTTAGATAGAAAAATGCTACAAATTTCTTTCATTCTTGTGTGTGTCCCTTTTCAGCCTTTATTTCTCTTTTTGTTTTAGTTGGATAATTTCTGTAGACCCCTCTTCAGGTTTGCTGACTTCTACCCCCACTCTGGCTCTACCAAGTCTGCTGATGAACCTATTGAAGGCATTTTTCATCTCAGTTATGTTTAATTTTTTACTTATAATATTTCCATTTTACTGTTATGTTTTTCATATTTCTACTGAAATTCGCCATCTGTTTATGCATTTTTTCCTGTTTTCCACTGTACCCTTTGTCTTAGTCAGTTTGGGCTGCTATAACAAAGTACATAGACTGGGTGGCTTTTAAACAACAGAAATTTATTCTTTACAGTTCTGGAGGCTGGAAGTCTGAGATCAGGTGACAACATGGTCAGGTTTGGGTAAGGGCCCTCTTTCAGGCTGCTCAGGTTGCAGATTGCCAACTTCCTGAATTCCCCTATGGGCAGAGCTAGAGAGCTCTCTGGGATCTCCTTTATGAGGGCACTAATTCCATTTATGAGGGCTCAACCTTATTATCTTAATTACCTCCCAAGGCTCGACCTCCTAAACCCATCACATTAAAGGTTAGCACTTTAACATATGAAGTTTGGAGGGACACAGGCATTCAGCCCATAACACCTCTAGCATATTAATCATATTTGTGTTAAATTCTGTTTGATAGTTCAACAACCTAGGTCAACTGAATCTGGGTCAGTTGGTTGCTTTATCTCTTGATGGTGAGTTGTTTTCTCTTGCTGTTTTTCGTCTAATAATTTTGGGCTGAATGTCAAGTGTGGTATGTAGGACAGTAGAAACTAAGATAAATAGTACTTACTCCTGAAAATAGACATGGCTGCCCTTCTGATAGGCCATTAGCATGACAGGATTGAGTCCCCTAATAAAGTTGGGCTGGGTTTGGGTTTTGTTGTTACTGTACACCTTCAGTGTACCATAAATTTCAAATTCCTCTAATGTTATTTTGAGTTGAGCTTCTTGTGTTTGAAGTAGCCACTGGCTTGCCTAGAAAATTTTTCTCAATGTTCCTGAACTGCACTTACCTTTAGGATTTTCCTGTGTGCCTGCATCTCAGAAAGGTATATCTCCATGCTCTTGCTTCTACTTTAGTTTTAGGCTGCTGTTACTACTTGGTTCTTGCTGACCTGGTGAGTGCAGGACAGGGACTGTCTTGAGCCAGCCTCAGTTTTTGTCAGGCCCTATATCCCTGGGTCTTAAGGGTAGGTTTTTTACAGTTATCCTGACTTTTTTTTTGTTTTTTTTGAGATAGAGTCTCACCGTGTTACTCTTGGGAGAGTGCTGTGGCATCACAGCTCACAGCAACCTCAAACTCTTGGGCTCAAGCGATTCTTTTGCCTCAACCTCCCAAGTAGTTGGGACCATAGGCGCCTGCCACAATGCCCGGCTATTTTTTGTTGCAGTTGTCATTGTTGTTTAGCTGGCCTGGACTGGGTTCAATCCTGCCGCCCTCGGTGTATGTGGCCAGTGCCGTAACCACTGTGCTATGGGTGCCGAGCCAGTTATCCTGACTTTTAATTGTCTGGGCCTAGAATGGTTTCTTGGCTTTCTGTCATGGGTGAGAGATTTTTTTACCCCTTTTCTCATCCTCTAGCCACAGATCTTCACTTGCATGTTCAGGGCAACAGGATGTGCTGCACTTCCTTCAGTGGCTTAAGCCTTTTGTTATATAGAGGATTAATGCCCTATTGGGGCTTTCTGCCATTTTTTTATTAGCAACTAGTCCCTTAAAGGCACACACCGTGGAAGAGGCTTTCTCCAGTCTCCTGTCCTGTCCCCAGTATTTCTTGTGGGCACTCAGTGGAGATCTGTGGAGAAAAGCCTGCAAGTGGGGCCAACTACTCTTAGGTCTACAGCTCTTAGGGGTCTCCCATGCTCAGCCTTTAGTAATCCATTCAAAAGTCTTGCTGAATTCTTACTGCATATATGGTGGCTCCATCTCCCTTCCTGCTGTGCTACACATGATCCAGTGATAACAACCTTCTTTGAGGCACTCATCTTTTCTAATATTTCAAGCTAGTTGACTGTTGTATGATCTTAGCTCTTTGATGGATTTAAAAAAAAGTTATGATTTGTCAGTTGCCTAAAATTTTGCTTCTTATAAGGATGGGAGCAGTATTTTTTCCAGATGTCTGCATCCCTAGGCAGAAGCTAGAAGTCTGGACAGTTTCTGTTGGTCCCTAATAACAAAATATATGCTCCTTTTGAGTGTGATTTTGCCATTTCACCAATCAATAGGTGGAATCTGTTTCTTCAACCTTTGAAACTGGACTTGGCCATTTCTTTGGCCAGTGGGACATTAGAAAATATGACACAAGCAGAGGCTTTAAGAAATGCTTACATAATGATGTTTGCCCACTCTTGCTTCTCTTTGGAATCCTGAACCCATGTGTGAGAAAGCCTGAACCGTGCTGTCAGAAGATGAGAAACCACATGGAGCACTGGTTCAGCAGAGACTAGCTGTCCCAATTGAAGCACCCCACAACACCCAGATTTTCAACTGATAATTAAGCAAGACATGAATAAAGCCATCCTGGCCATCCAACTCTGGTCAAGGCAACTGTGGTTGGCAGCTTCTGAGATGACCCTGAATGTCTCCACTTCCTGGTATTCACACTTTTATATAATCCCCTTTCCTTTAGCTTAGGCTGGAATTACTGACTTGGTTCTAGTGAATAGAATGAGGCAGAGGTAATGGGATGTTACTTCTAAGGTTTTGGGTGCACATTTACCTGGATGGTTCACTTTAGGGGAAACCCACTGCTACATCATGAAGCAGCCCTGTGGAAAGATCCATGTGACTGAACTTGGAAGCATATCCTCCCCTAGTCTAGTCTCCAGATGAGACTACACCCAGCTAGATTTACTGTAACCTCATGAGAGACCTTCAGCCATAGGCGCCCTACTGAGGCACAGCTGAATTCCTGACCCACAGAAAGAGTGAGATATAAATGTTGTTTTAAGCTGTTAAATTTTAGGGTAATTCATTGCACGGTAATAGGTTAGCAATACACTGGCCCAGACTAGGAAAGTGCTACCATTCATCACACCCATCCCAAACAACTAACTGAATAATGTTCATTATTTTAAGTCACTAAGTTTTGGGTGGCTTGAAACCTAGAAAGAGCTAACTGATAAATTCATTATTACTAAAATTATTTCATTAGTGAAAAATAAATTCACTATTTTTTCCCAACAGATAACCAACACTAATCAGCTACTTGGAGCATTCTCATGTTTTAACCTCTGCTCATAATCATGTATAGACATACATAATGTTACTCAGAATCACCTAGAAGCTATATAAGGATTGTTTCCTTCTTTGATTTAAAAAAATGGGATCATGGCATACAACCATATCTGCATTTTGCTGTGTTACTTAGCAATATCTCTTGAATGGTTGCATGATAGTCCATGGGGTGGATATGCAATAATTTATTCAGGTATTAAATTATTAAAATTCACCCATTTTCAGCCTTTTTGTCACTAGAAATAATGCTGCTAAAAAATATTAAAAGGTAGTTTGTATAGTGATTAGGTAGATAGGCTTAAGAATGAGTTTGCCAGGTTTTCAATCCTGGTTCTACTATTTACTGGCTATGTGACCTCGGGCAGGTTAGTTAAGCTCTCCGTCCTGATTGTTTTCAAATATAAAAGATAATTCACATAAGTACCTGTGTAATAGATTTGACTGAGAAGTATAATGGTTTCCTTGGGCTACTGTAATAAAGGACCACGAATTGGGCAGCCTAAAACAACAGAAATTTATCATCTCACAGTTTTGGAGGCTAAAAGTCAAAATTAAAGTGTCAGCAGGGCCATGTTCCCTCTGAAAGTACTAGGGAAGGAATTATTTTATGCCTCTCCCCCAGCTTCTGGTAGGCTTGGGCATTACTTGGCTTGTGCATAGGAAGATGCAACTTTCCTATCACATGGCCATTTTCTCCCTGTGTATCTTCATATTATGTTTCCTTTGCATATCTATCTCTAAATTTCCCCTTTTATGAGGACATCAGTATATTGGATTAGGGCTTACCCTAATGACCTCATTTTTAACTTGGTTACCTCTGTAAATATTCTATTTCCAAATAAGGTCACATTCCAAGATTCTGGGAATTAGAATTTCTTTGTTTTTTTTGTGTTGTTGTTGTTGTTTTTTGTTTTTGGTTGTGGTTGTCATTTTTGTTATGCAGGCCTGGGCTGGATTTGAACCTGCCAGCTCTGGTGTATGTGGCTGGCGCGTTAGCCACTTGAGCTACAAGCGCCAAGCCTTTTTTGTTGTTGTTGTTGTTGTTGTTATTTTCAGTTTGAAAGCAGTCACTATTTATTAACTGACCAGATTACACAAATAATCAGGGCAGATACCTTAGTTCATTCTTCTAATAAGCCTATTGATTTGGTCTTCCCTGTTACCAGCATCTCTACCTTCTACAAAGTGGGTTGTCTTTTTCTTCATTTCACCTGGTGGAAATGATATCTTGGAAGGGCCACAAGAAGTTATTTGCTTCTATGAAGCATTTTCCAACAGTATAGATCTCATGAATCAGATCCTCTGTGCAGATGAGGCCATATTTACTAAGAGATGGAGCAATCAAACTGTTATCAGTCAGTGCAATTTGCTTCTTACTGATTTTGCCATACAACGATTGTAGATTACCTCATTTACTGACTTCAGGTTTGGGTACCCACATGCAATGTACGGTTCTACAATCCTCAGCATGTTAATCGAAGCCTTGTTGAGCTTAACAAAAGTTCCATTGAAGATCTGGCGAAAGCAAAGAAGGTGCAACACCTTTTGGACCTTTGGACTCACACCATTGATACCTCTGATCCTGATGACAAATGCCATTTTGGGTTCTGCAGGTACATAGAAGTTGCCAGCTTTTCTTGCCATCCTAGCCATCCAAATCTCAGTTCTGTACATCTGCCTGTATTCCTTATGATAATGCTTAGCTTTTTCATAGGTAAGCTTCCTCCTTGGCTTTTGAAGCATCTTTCGGGCACACTTCTTTTTTTTTTTTTTTTTTATTGTTGGGAGGGCACACTTCTTTTTCAGATGCTTGATCTTCAGCTATGCGAAATTCTTTCACTTTTTCTTAAGGGTTTCTGGCACTGCAGGAACCTTCTTTTTCTTCTCTGTCTTGTTCCCAGACTCTCCAAAACCTCTCAAAGGCCACCTGCACTTCAGACTAGCTTAGTGCCCCCATTGGTGACAGAGAACGTCATAAACACAAAGGTGAGTGAGCAAAGGTGCAAGCTACGGTCAGATAGGGAGAAAGTGAGACAAAAAGTCTTTGCTTCCAAATATGGAAAGGGATTCTTGAGAAGACGGGAAAAAAACTTACTCCTGGAGATTAGAATTTCCACATATGTTTTGGAGAGGACCCAATTCAACCCATAACAAGAAGATAATGCGTTTTGTGTAAAGCCTTTAGAACTACGCATAGAGAAAAGTTCTTTGTGAATATTAGATACACCCCACTTCCTGAGCCTGTGTAGGTCCCCCTACAGGTCTTTGTGCTTGGGACAGAGGTGGGATTTAAGAGTGTATATGTGGCATCTTGGTCTTATCTAACTAAGAAAATGGGTGGAGTAACAGGGTAAACAAGTAGGCCCAAAGCTTGTGGTACCAACATTTGTGGACTGGGCCAGGGAGGGAATAGCCACGTAAACTAATGAGAATGACTAGCCAGAGTGGACAGAACATACTAGGTGAGCAAGGGGCTCAAAGAAGACAAAATGTTTCCAAGGAGCGTTTCAGTAGAAGCCTTGTCCAAATTGGAGGTCAGTTCATGTGAGGGTAAAAAACTGGTTCTTGATTTTGTGACAAGGAGGTCATTTTTGACTTTGATGAAAGCGATTTTGGAAATGAATTTAAGGAAAGCAGTTGAGCAAACCTGAAGGTATTTCAGAATTTGGGTAATGTTATTTCACCATAAAGCACCTTTTCTGATAGGAAAATATCATGCCATTGGGCTGGATTGCTCTGTTGATGTCTGGTTTATAGTGAGAAATGAGAGCTGGCCATAAGTAGAAATTACATGAAATTTGGAAGGTCAAAGGAAAGAAGGAACCATTACTCTTACAAGTCTTTGAGATTAGATACAGTGAAGGACAGATGCAGAGGTAGCCATCTGTTTCTGATTTTTACTCAACTCTCTTCCACTCTATATCCAGCCCTTCTTTCCATCTCTCAGTCCTGATGACCCACAGTGGCCTCAGGCTTACTACCAGATGGTTGTCTGCAGGTTTGCAAAGGCCACAGCTTGTAATAGGCATCCCCATCAGCAGCTGGATGTGCCTGGATTCTCCAATTTTCCTGAAAGCTCTGGTTTGTCCATTCATGCCAGTGTCTCAAAGGGGTTGGTTTAGTGACTTTTCTAATCTTCCAGCTCCCGCTTCCATACCTTTACTTCCTCAGCTACTCCTACAAATTTTGCATGGTCTTATCAATAATTAAAATCCCCTATTCTGTAATATTCATTATACTTCCTTGATTGATAAGCTACGCATTCTTTTCCTGAGAATTTGATAGATGTTGCTCTTCTAAAATTGAGTGATGCTGTTAAGAAGTTTTAGGCAAGCTTACTCTCCTTTTTCTTGTCCATAATGGGCCTTCTGCCATATGATTCTTTTTTTATTCATGAAGTTAAGGATCTATGAAAGCATATGCCTTGGTCCTGATCTTTGTGTATTAGTTCACCTAGGCTACCATGAGCTATTCCAACCATTAGTTTCAGAGAAGTTTTATTTTGCTTACTTTTTCTCTGATTCATTTCTTTGCTTTTTCAGGGACATCAATTATGCATATGTAAGATATCTTTGTCATCTTCTCCAGTTACTTCTTATCATTATTCTTTTTGGTTTTATGTGATTGACTCTAGCCTCCTGTATGGAGACAGTCCTCCATGAGAGTCTGATGTTTCTTCATGTTTAGACATTAATAATCAATTTTCTCAGATTTTTTTTTTACATTCCAGAAAATGTTTTCCTGCCTGGAGATATTCCCAGAGACGATTTGGTTATATTCTAGGTTAATAAAGATTCTCTCTTTCTCTCTCTCACTCTCACTCTGAATAAGATGGGCAATAAAAAATCTAACAGTATTGTAATGTTTCCTCCCAAATATTAATTGTTTACATTTTCAATCATGCAGAAATATTGAAAGAACAATAAACATCCATATAATTTCCATCTATATTTAACAATGTATGTGTAAATTTTTCCTGCAATATTAATGGTAAGTCATAGACATAACATTATACCCCAAAATAATGAGCATCTGTCTCCTAAAAACAAGGATATTCTCTCACATAACTCGAATATCTTTATCTAATTCTATGATATCTTGTATTCCATTTATTTTAATTTCTCCCATTGTCCTTAAAATATATTTTATAAATTTATTGAGGCATAATGATCATATAATGACTAAAGCCCGTTTAAAGTATACAATTTGATGACTTTTGACATATGTCTGTATCTTTCAAACCATCACAGTAAAAATAGTGAACATATCCATCACTCCCAAAAAGTTTCCTTAATGCTCCTTTGTTATCCATTCCTCCTTCCTTCTACCCTCTCCTACATACAACCACTGATCTGTTTTCTGTCATTAAAGATTAGTTTCAATTTTCTGCAGTTTTATATAAATGGAATCTTACTATAGGCACACTTCCTTTAGCGTCTTCCATTCAGTATAATTGTTTTGAGATTCATTCGTGTGTTACATGTATCTATGTTCATTTTTATTGCTACATGGTATTTTATTGTATGGATTTACCAAAATGTGTTCATCCATTCATATGTTGATGTAAATTTGTGTTTCTAGCTTTTGCCTATTACAAATAAAACAGATATGAACATTTGTATACAAGACTTCATGTGGACATAGTTTTCATTTCTCTTGGGTAAATGCCCAAGAGTCAATGGCTTAGTCATATGGCAGACATATACTTAACTATTTGTGAAATTGCTGAACTGAGGGCTGGGCATGGTGGCTAATGCCTGTAATCCCCATATTTTGAGAAGTTGAGGCAGGAGGATTGCTTGAGGCTGGGAGTTCAAGACTAGCCTGAACAACAGAGTGAGACTCCATCAATACAAAAAATTAGCCAGGTATGGTGCCCACCTGTAGTCCCAGGTGGCTGAGGGGAGAGAATCCCTTGAGCCTAGGAGTTGGAGGCTGTGGTGAGCTATGATCATGCCACTGCACTCCAGTTTGGATGACAGAGTGAGACCCATCTCTGAAAATTAAAAAAAAGGGAAACGAAAACAAGAAAAATTGGGGGGGGGGAAACCCTGGTTTTTTGCCTTTAAAATATTTTTAATATGTAATTCATTTTTATTTTTTAACTTAATGTTTACTAAATCATAACTGTATACATTTATGGAGTACAATGTGATGATTTAATATACAATGTGGAATGCTTAAATCAAAGTGAGTAACATAACCATCACCTCACTTATTTTTTTGTGGTAAGACATTTATAACATACTCTTAGGTGTTTTGAAATGTACCCTTGCATTGTGCACATTAGGTGAGATCCCACCAAATACTCTCCCTCTACTCAACCTCCTCCCTCCCCTCCCCTCTCTCTCTTCTCCCTTCCTTCTTGCTGGGCTATATTTGTGATGGAGTGACTATACACAGTGATTATATATTGGTTTCATAATGGTGTTTAGTATATTGGATACTTTTTTTTCCATTCTTGAGATACTTTACTAAGAAGAATATGTTCCCCCTCCATCCAGGTAAGCATAAAAGATGTAAAATCTCCATCTTTTTATGGCTGCATAGTATTCCATGGTGTACATATACCACAATTTGTTAATCCAGTCATGGGTTGATGGGCATTTGGGTTGCTTCCATGACTTGGCAATTATGAATTGGTATGCAATAAACATTCTGTTGCAAATGTCTTTTTTGTAAAATGATTTTTGTTCATCTGGAACACCTAGAAATAGAATTGCAGAATCAAATGGTAGGTCAACTTTTAGTTCCTTGAGAATTCTTCATACTTCTTTCCGAAAAGGATGTATTAGTCTGCAATCCCCCCAGCAGTCTAGAAGTGTTCCCTTCTCTCCACATCTACACCAACATCTGCAGTTTGGGGATTTTGTGATGTGGGCTAATCTAACTGGAGTTAGGTGATATCTCAAAGAGGTTTTGATTTGAATTTCCCTGATTATTAAAGATGATGAACATTTTTTCATGTGTTCATTGGCCATATCCCTGTCATCTTTGAAGAAGTTTCTGTTCAAGTCTCTTGCCCAGAAAGAAATGGGGGTGTTTATTCTTTCCTTACTGATTGAGTTCTCTGTAGATTCTAGTTATCAGGCCTTTGTCAGAATCATAACCTGCAAAAACCTCCCATTTGGAAGGCTTTCAGCTTTACTTGCAGTGCCCTTAGCAGTGCAGAAGCTTTTTAGCTTGATCGGATTCCAGTAATATATTTTTGGTGTTGCTTCAGTTGCCAGCGATGTCCTCCTTATAAAATATTTTCCCAGGCCAATATCTTCAAGCATTTTCCCTGCACTTTTCTAGTATTTTTATAGTTTCATATCTTACATTTAAATCTTTTATCCAGTGAGAATCAATTTTTGTTGGTGGTGAAAGGATGAGGTTCCAGTTTCAGTCTTTTACAGGTCACTAGCCAGTTCTCCCAGCACCATTTGTTAAGTAGAGAATCTTTTCCCCAATGTATGTTTTTGTTAGGCTTATGAAAGATCAAATGATGATATGTGCTGGGTTCATCTCTAGATTCTCTATTTTGTTCCATATATTTACATCTCTTTTTTTTTTTTTTTTAATTTGAGACAGTCTCACTATGTCACCGTTGGTAGAGCACCATGGTGTCTCAGCTCATAGCAACCTCAAACTCTTGGGCTTAAGCAATTCCCTTGCCTCAGCCTCCCAAGTAGCTGAGACTACAGGTGCCTACCACAATGCCTGGCTATTTTTTGTTGCAGTTGTCATTGTTTAGCAGGCATGGGCTAGGTTCAAACCTGCCACCATCCGTGTATGTGGCTGGTGCACAGGTGCCACTGTATTACAGGCACTGAGCCTACATCTCTATTTTTATGCCAGTACCATGCTGTTTTGATCACTATAGATTTGTAGTATAAACTGAAGTCTGGTAATGTGATACCTCCTGATTTGTTTTTATTTCTAGGTAAGGTAGTCGCTATTTGAGTTTTTTTTTAATTCCATATAAAATGAAGTATTACTGTTTCAAGTTCTTTAAAGTATGATGTTGGTGCTTTGATAGGGATTGCATTAAATTTGTAGGTTGCTTTGGGTAGTATGGACATTTTAACAATGTTGATACTTTCCAGCTACGAGCAAGGTATGTTTTTCCATTTGTTAATATCTTCAGCTATTTTTTTCCTCAGGGTTTCATAGTTCTCATTATAGAGATCTTTCACAACCTTTGTTAGATAAATTCCCAGGTATTTCTTCTTCTTTGGCATTACTGTAAAAGGAATAGAATCCTTGACTATGTTTTCAGCTTAACTATTGTTGGTATATATAAAAGCTACTGATTTGTAAGTATCAATTTTGTATTCTGAGACACTGCTATATTCCTTGATCACTTCTAAGAGCTTTATAGTTGAGTCCCAGGAAGTTTCCAGGTATAATATCATGTCATCCATGAAGAGTGAGAGTTTGACTTCTTCTGACCCCATTTGAATACCCTTGATCTCTTTCTCTTGCCTAATTGCAATGGCTAGGACTTCTAGCACTGTGTTGAATAGCAGTGGCAACAAAGATATCCTTGTCTAGTTCCAGTTCTGAGTGGAAATACTTTTAGTTTTACTCCATTCTATATATAGTAATGGCTGTGGGTTTGTTTTAGATGGCCTGTATCAGTTTAAGAAATGTCACACTTATGCTTATTTTCTTACGTGTTCTCATCAAGAAAGAATGGTGGATATCATCAAAAGCCTTTTCTGCATCAGTTGAGAGAATCACATGATCTTTTTTGTGTTTTATTTCTGTGGTGGATATAGTTTTATGGATTATGTATGTTGAACTAGGCTTGCATCACTGGGGTAAAACTGACTTGATCATGGTGTATAACTTTTTTAATGTGTCTCTATATTCTTCTTGCTAAGATATTATTGAATATTTTTTCAGCAATATTATTAATGATATTGACCTATAATTTTCTTTTTTAGTTAGGTTCTTTTATGGTTTTGGAATCAGGTTGATATTTGCTTCTTAGAACATGCTGGAGAGATTCCTTACTTTTCTGTGTTTTGGAATAGATTATGTTATGTAGGAACTAGTTCCTCTTTGAAGGTTTGATAGACTCCTGGTGTGAAACCATCTGGTCCAGGGTTGTTTTGGTTTTTTTTTTTTGGAAGATTTTGTATAGTTGATACTGTTGCAGTGCTTGAAATAGACCTATTCAAAATTTCTAAATCTTTCTAGTTGAGTATAGGAAGGTGCTGTAATTTCAGTTATTGCCCACTTCCTCTACATTTTCATATTTGGGGGCATAGAATTTTTGTAGTAATCATTGAGGATCTTTTGTATTTCTATGGAATTTGTTGTTTTTTCCGCCTATATCATTTCTGATTGCTATTATTAGAGATCTTACTTTTCTGTTTCTGGTTAGTCTGGCCAAGGGTTTCTCAATTTTATTAATTTTTTCAAAGAACCAACTTTATGTTTTTTTGATATTCCAAATTATTCTTTTGTTTTTCATTTCATTTAATTCTGCACTAATTTGGGTTATTTCTTTTCTTCTGCTGGGTTTGGGGCAATATTATTCTCCCTTTTTCTGTTGCTTGAGATAGCCCATTAGGTCAATGGTTCTCAAGCTTCTTAATGCTGCAGCCCTTTAATACAGTTCCTGTGGGTCATGATCCACAAGTTGAGAACTGCTGCATTAGGTTCTTAACTTTATCTTTCTATTTTCTTAATAAAGGCATCTAATGCTATAAATTTCCCTCTTATGATAGCCTTTGTAGTATCCCACAGGTTTTGATGGCTTATACCATCATTATCTTTATTTTTAAGATATCTAATAATTTCCTTCTTTTTTTAAATAATTTTATTAAATCATAATTGTGTACATTGGTACAGTCATAGGGCAGAATGTGCTTCATATACAATCAGAAACATTTTGATCGTACTGTGAGAGATAGCCTTCATGGCATTTTCTTAATCACTATATAAAGACATTGATACTCTACATTTAATAAGATTCACCAGTACCCTGCTAAGATGCACCGTAGGTGTGATCCCAGTAATTGCCCTCCCTCCACCCATCCTCCCCCCTCCCCTCCCAGGCTGGTCCACTTTTGAGTGGGAATAAAGTTTCTCCATGGGCTTATTAGGAGCTGTAAATGCACAAACATCTGAACCCTCCCATCCCCACTCTCCAGCCTCTCTTGCTATCCCCTGCCATGACCTTGTGGCATCAGCACTTCTGCTTTACGGAGAGGCCACCTTCTCACTTCCTTCCTCCAGACCCACCAGCCAGTTAGTATCTGCCCACCCATCCTTTTCTACCTTGATTGTCTAATACTGATCCTCTGTCTGGGATGCTCATATGGGTTGGGAGGTCAGGGGATGGTGGATGTTCAGATGTGGAGCTGAGGGAGCAATCAAGACTTGGGAGTCCCTAGGGAAAGATTTTGTGAAGAAGACCCCCTTGGCAATTGTGACAGCAACTAAAATAAATAAATGGGACCTGATCAAGCTAAAAAACCTCTGCTAAGGTTTTTTACAGCTAAGGACACAACAATTAAAGCAAATAGACAACCTTCAGAATGGCAGAAGATATGTGCATGTTACGAATCTGACAAAGGGCCAATAACCAGAAGCTACAGAGAACTCAACCAGCAAGAAGAGAGCAAGCAATCCCATTTATCACTGGACAGAACTTTCTGTCCAGAAAGAGACAAGACAGAACCTTCTCCCAAGAAGACAGACAAATGGCCGACAGACATTGTCACTGGGCAAGAGACTGGACAGAACCTTCTCCCAAGAAGACAGACAAATGGCCAACAGACATTGTCACTGGGCAAGAGACTGAACAGAACCTTCTCCCAAGAAGACAGACAAATGGCCATCAGACATTGTCACTGGGCAAGAGACTGAACAGAACCTTCTCCCAAGAAGACAGACAAATGGCTAACAGACATTGTCACTGGGCAAGTGACTGGACAGAACCTTCTCCCAAGAAGACAGACAAATGGCCAACAGACATTGTCACTGGGCAAGAGACATGAACAGAACCTTCTCCCAAGAAGACAGACAAATGGCTAACAAACACATGAAAAAATGCCCATCATTTCTAATCATCAGAGAAATGCAAATCAAAACCAGTCTGAGATACCACCTAACCCCATTAAGAATTGCCCACGTCACAAAATCCCAAAGCTACAGATGATGGTGTGGGTATAGAGAGAAGGGAACACTTAGACGCTGTTGGTGAGATTGCAAACTAATACAGCCTTTTTGGAAAGAAGTACGGAGAATGCTCAAAGAGCTAAAAGTAGACCTTCCATTTGATCCTGCAATCCCATTACTAGGTATCTACCCAGCAGGGAAAAAAAATCAATTTACCATAAGGACATGTGCACTAGAATGTTTATTGCAGCTTAATTCACAATCACCAAGATGTGGAAACAACCCAAGTGCCCATCAACTTGAGAATATATAAATAAATTATGGTATGTGTATGCCATGGAATACTTACTATTCAGCCATAAAAAAAATGGAGACTTTACATCTTTTGTATTTACCTGGAAGGATTTAGAGAACATCCTCCGAAGTAAAGTATCCCAAGAATGGAAAAGCAAGTATCCAGTGTACTCAGTACTAACATGAAACCAGCAGGTGAACAACTACATGCCCACACAAGAGAAAAACACAACTATATTCAAGTGGAGGGGAAGGGGAGGGAGGAGAGAGAGGGCTTGGGGTGCATCCGCCTAACAGGCACAATGTAGTGGTATATGGCACACCTCCTGGGTGAAGGGCTTAACTTGAACTTTACCTAACAAATGCAAACAATGTAACCTACGTAACCTAATCATCCGTACCCTTATATCAATCTGAAATTAAAAAAAAAAAAAGACTTGAAACTTGGGAGTCATCAGCATATGGGTGTAAGGATTTAGGTAAGGAATTCATTTTGCCTCATGGAAGGGAAACCCAAACTAACAGCGGCTTCATTGGGGGGATTATTTTTCTCAGATAAAGACAAGGCAGTACGCACTCTTCAGTGCCATCAGGCCTCAGGCTTCTTCTGGCTCCCTATTCTACCATCCCTGGCATGTGCCTGTGCTCCTCATGGCCATTGCCTTGTGGTCACAAGATGGCTGCACCACCTCTGGCACTGTGGCCATGGCCGGGGCCAGGGGAGCAGAAGGGTAACTGCAGGAACAATTTCTGCTTACATCCTACTGGTCAGAGCTCTAGCTCATGGCTACCCTAGTCGCAAGGCAGGCTGGGAAATGTACAGTGTTTTATTTTCACATCTTAACACCAATGGCATTGAGATATGTTGTATAAGCAAAGTGGCAGGGTTTGGGGTGCTTTTCTTTCCTCTTTTATTATGGAAAATTTCCCACATTTAAACAAATAGAGGAAATAGCATAATGAACCTTCACGGGTTCATCACCTGGTTTTAGTAATTATCAACACAGGGAGGCCAGCGTTGTTATGTCTGCGCTCCCCACTCCCACTTTGATCACATTGAAGTAGATTTCAGACATCATATCAGTTCCTCCATGAGTCCTTCACTGGAGTGGGTTCACTGGCATCTTAGCTTCAGTGAGTTACCTTAGGTTTTGCGCTGGACCCTTGGCCTCCACAGCTGGCCCAGGCTTTGGAGTAAAGCAGGAGGGGAGCCGCTGGGTGTTTGCCACAGCTGATGCTGACTCCTGGAAGAGAACATAAGTCAGGAAGAGGTCTGAGCAGCCAGCAGTTCCAGGAAGGAAGAGCAAGAAGAAACTAGAATGGGGTTCATCCCAAAGGTAGGAGGAGAACCACAAACGAACCATGTTTTAGAGCCAGAGAGGAGCCAGTGCTGGAAGTAATCAGCTGGATCCAGTGAAACAAGGATGGGGGTGTGACAATGGCCACAAGGAGAGGTTACTGGCAGCCATCGCCCAGCAGAATCCTGCTTTGAGAAGATTCTTTGATGTCCAAAGTGGCAGGATATTATGCCCCTCAAACAACCTGCCGCAGGACCTTGCCTCAAACATCCATCCAGTGCCTTATGAGTCCAGCCCAAAATGAGTATAGAGAAGGAGCTGTGGGTATCTGTCAGCTGACACAGCCTAGAGACAAAGCTCCTGCTTCCCAGGGCCTCTGTGAATGAGACCAGTTTCTGAACTGCCAAGTGGATCAGCCTGGCCCCAAGGCTCCTGCTTGGCTCAAGTTTAGGTGGGCAAGGGGGCTGAGGACTCACCAGCCCACACAGACCTGCAAAGCCTGATGCTCCAGCCCAGATGGCTCTGGCCTGTGTCAGGAGCAGTGGAGTAATGTGGTGCTGCGCCTGCCTCCCAGCCAGGCTGGCCTCCAGCTCCCCTTAACACTGGGGCCTTGAGCAGGGCAGGGCCTATCCACAGCGGCTCCAGGGTTGTGTGTGGGCTGACTGCGCAGGAAGGGCAGGCAGAGAGGCTGCAGGTGACAGGCCTTCTCACTGGTTTCCAGGTGGACCAGCGGGTGCTCCAGGACCTCCTCTCAGAGAAGCTGCCCAGGCTGATGGCCCACCTGGGGCAGCACCGTGTGGACCTGTCCCTCATCACCTTCAACTGGTTCCTTGTGGTCTTTGCAGACAACCTCATCAGTGACATCCTCTTCCGGGTCTGGGATGCCTTCCTGTATGAGGGGACCAAGGTAGGGTGCTGCTAGGGGATGGGCAGGCAGGCCCTGAGCAAGCCCCTTCGCCCCTCTGGGCTTTAATTCCGCCCCTGGAGAATGGGAAGGCAGTGCTCACCTGTCAGGGTTGTTGACGTCTCCTGGGAACTTGGCTTTGTAATCTGTAAAGTGCTTTGCACATATGAGAAGGACGTGTGGTTTTACCTCTGAGGATGCATCCTAAAGTGGGGTTGCCTTTCCCTGGAGAGGAGGCATGAGCAGGATTGGGGGGCACATCCCTAGTCTGTCCATTGCGCCCCCAGTCACCTGGGCCCCTCCATCTCCTCTTCCTGTTTGGACTAAGCCCTGGGTAGGGGGCTGGAACTTGGGTCTCGTCCCAGCTCTGCCCCGACCTTGCCAGGAGACCCTGGGCTAGTCTACCTCTCCTCTCCAGTTCCTACCCTCCAGTTCCCAAGACACTTTCAAACTTGTTCTTTCATTTGCCCCTGCCAGAAGCCCACGCAAAGACACAGTTTTAACGCCATTCGGTCCAACAGAATGCCCAGATTTTAAGCCATGCTCCCCCCACATTGTGCAACCTGTCCAGGGACTCCCATGCTGCCTGGGACTGTGGGTTTTCCTCCTCCTGGGGATTACCCACCTGGCCCCCCATGCCTCATCAAGCCTCTACTTTGCCCCCAGGTGGTGTTTCGCTATGCCCTGGCCATCTTCAAGTACAACGAGGAGGAGATTCTGAGGTTGCAGGACGGCCTAGAGATCTACCAGTACCTGCGCCTCTTCACCAAGACCATCTGCAACAGCCGGTGAGAGCCCCGCCCGCCCTCTACAGCCCAGGGGAGGCTGGGGTTTACCAGGTGAAGATCCATCAGTGATCTGTCTGCCACTGAAGCGTGGCATCTGAAGCTTCCATGCAGTTTCATTTCTTGCCCACTTTCCCCTAGCCCAAAGACTCCTGGCCTGTGATCCTGGAAGACAGAATTATTTGGGTTCCTACAACAACCCTTCCTCTGGGTTTTGTCTCTGAATGCCTCCTTGCCACTTCACCACCATCATCTTCTTTGCCTGATCAACTTTCAGAACTTTGATCCTTTAAAACTCAGCCCACATGCCACCTCCTCCAGGAGCCTACTCTGACCGACCTTTCCCTGCTGGGTTAGGTACCCTTTTCTGCGCTCCCGTTGCCCTGAGCTGCTTCTTGCCCCAGCATGAGTCACCCTGGGTAGAAATCATCTTATTCACGGTTTCCTCTCCAAGGGCAGGAGCCAGGGGCTCAGCCACACAGGGGGATGTCTGGGAGGACCTGGTAAACACAGGCCCAGTGAGCAACGGGCACTGAACTGACCGTGCCCTCCCCACAGGAAGCTGATGAACATCGCCTTCAACGACATGAACCCCTTTTCCATGAAGCAGCTGCGGCAGCTGCGGACGGTCCACCGGGAGCGGCTGGAAATTGAGCTGCGGGAGCTGGAGCAGCTTAAGGCCGAGTACTTGGAGAGGCGGGCATCTCGGGGCAGAGCAGTGCCCGAGGGCTGCGCCAGTGAGGACGAGGGGGAGGCCTGACCTGGCCGTCATCACCCTTGGCCGGCAGGTCCCTGGAAGTTGCTCATCACCATGTGACTTTGGACACATGTAGCCCATCACCACGTAACTAAGGACAAGTCCCTTCCCCTCTCTGGGCCTCAGTCTCCCCTTTGAGACATTGTCTGCTGTGGAGCCATTGGTTAGGTTACCTCTTCGTGGGCACTTTCCAGAGACGCCTGTCCTTTCTTACCTCCCCACAGAGCACTTTAGCATGTAGACAAGCAAGAGTGCTGTCTTTATAGAGTAAGCTCGAACATTCTCTGGGTTATATCAGCATAAAACAATGTAAATGTTGGAAATAGTTGACAAACTTTGGAACTTAAACAGTTCTCAGTTACCAGTTTTTCCTGGGTGGGCCCATGGTGCCAGGGTGTGCCACCACTAAGGCCTTCCAGCCCAAGATGTCTCTGGGTATCTGTGCAGAGGAGCTGGGGCCTCAATATGTAGGATTTCTGCAGAGGTAGCAGCTCCTCTGCCATGCTGACTGGGTCTGCCTTCCAGGCCCACCCTCTGTGGACTGAGACCTATGCCCTCCTTTCTGCTCACGGCCCATTTACGGGGGGTGGTTCCTAGAGAAATCCCCTTCCTACTACCACTAGGGACTTGGTATGGGGGTTGGGCAAAGGGTCCTGAGTCAGGGCCCCCGCCCCTGACATCCCACTGCCCATCTGTCCTCTGAAAAATGTGTGGTTGGGAGAGTGTGGAGAAAGTGGTGTGTGGGCGGTGCCACACCCCTACTTGGGCTGGCTCATCACAGACCCACCATGGCAGGGACTCGGGCCTTTGCGGCCCAGGCCCAGAGTCAGGCTCTGCCAGGTCCTTCCTCAGCAGACTAAGGCAGCAGGTCAAGGGATTTTGGCAACAACTCACTTCTCAGCCACACTGTGACTGTGCTCAGTACAGCCTGAGCTTGACTGCCTTTGGGGTTCTCACATGGAAACCTCCTCTTGGGAAAACCACCCAGGATTAGGTGAAGCTGGCCTCAAACTTCCTGGCTATGATCCCAGACTTCTGTCCAGAGCTGGGAGGAAGCCTTGCCCATCGCTGAGGACCAGGGGCAGGCCCTTTGGTAGCCCTGGCTGGTCCCTCGCCCCAGGAGGGGTGCACCAAACAACCAGCTCCCACACTGCGCCACAGCATGGAGTGGGAGGCCCTCTGAGTACTTTTCCTCTACCTCCTGACAGGATGGATGATGTAACTTTAAGGTTGGTTGGTCATTGGGGTGACAGGGGCCCAGCCTTATGGAGCTCCCAGAAGGGTTAAAGGAGATAATACTGAGCCTGGGGCAGAGTGAAGTGTATCTGACATTTTTTTTTATGAAGAGATGGAGTCTTGTGCAGAGTGCAGTGGCTTAATTACAGCTCACTACAACCTTAAACTCCTGGGCTCAATGGACCTTCCTATGTAGCTGGGACTACAGGTATGTACCACCATGTCTGGCTAATATTTTTTGTTTGTTTGTTTGTTTGGCCGGGGCTGGGTTTGAACCCACCACCTCCAGCATATGGGGCCAGCGCCCTACTCCTTTGAGTCACAGGCGCCACCCCTGGCTAATATTTTTAGCCTCACTGTGCTGCCCAAACCAGTCTCAAGAAGTTCCTACCCTCTTGGCTTCTCCAAATGCTGGAATCCCAGCATTTCTTACAAAGGAAACATCACTGGGGGGCTGGGAGGCCCCAAAAGTCCAAGGTTCCAGCCTTGAAATTCATATTCTCTCTTCAGTAGAAACAACCACAATCAAAAAAAGCAGCAGGGATTGGGCACAGGGCTGCTGGATAACAGCACCCTCCTCCCCAGCCTCCCTTTCCTCCTGCCGCTCCATCCCTTCTCTTCCCTCCTTTTCTCCTTCCCCATTCCCCTCTCCGTTCTGCCTTCTTCCTCCCCGCCTCCACCCGCCCATCCCCACCCCCGGCAGAGGTGAGGCTCTGCTCAGAGTTGGGTGCCTGTGCTCTGCCTTTCACCCATAGGGGAAGGGGATGCATTCCATTTGTCCCAGCGCTGCCTGAGCTCTGGTTTCCACTGGTGTGGTTGGGACCACAGTACAGTGAGGAGTCACTGCGTCCTCCAGCCTTGAAGGAGGCTCTGGAAAGAGAGCTATCTGTGCTGCAGTATCTGCTCACCCAGACCATGCCCAGGTTACAGACAATTAGACAGAATCAGAGAGGTTAGCTAACCTGCCCTAAGTCACACAGCCCCTGGTGGTTGAGCCATGCTTAAGTCCTGACTGCAAAGCCAGGGAGAGCTTCTCCCTGCTCACCTCACCTTCTCTGGAACCCAGAACACCTCCCCCAAGGACCCAGGGAAAGGACAGTCCTGTCCTGGGGCCTCCTGGGGTTACACTCATAGGTTTAACTCTAGGCAAAGGAAAATGAGAGGAAGACCTTCTTAATTGTTGTGTCGAGCTGGTATTGTAATGATAGTCCCTTCCTGAGAGGCAAACAAGGCATCATCGAGGCTATAGCAGGGACCAGTAGGCCCCACCCTAGAATGTCCAATCCTACTGCTGCAGCTCTTGGAGAGCCTGCTGCTCTTCCCCGCTCTTCCTGGAGGGCATTTGGGGCCCTCCCCTGGTGTCGGTTTCCTGGCCGAACCACAGCTGTTGCCCCCTTCCCCAGGGGCTGCTGCCTTCCAGCCTGGAGGATCTGATCCCTCTCAGCCCCACCTTCCCACCCCCAGGGATGGGACCTCAGGCTCAAAGCATCCATAGGCCCCTCTCCACAGGGGAGGGAAAAGGAGTTACCCAGGGAAAGTCCCTGGGGTGACATTCCCAAGAATAAGAGGCTGGATCAAAGGAGAGGGGCTTGGAGGACACTTTGGAAGACTCCCCCCACAGTTACGCCTTCCCAAAGTGGGAGGTGCATACTCCCTTCCAGATTGCCTGTGTTCAGGGCTACTGTCCCCAAACACAGACAGTCTCCCATCAGGTGCTGTTTTCGCACTCTTTGCTCTGTCCCCCATGGACACAGGGCCATGTCGTACAGAAAGATGGAGATCTTGTTCCCTCACGTGTGTGTTATGGTCCCACACGAGGTGTTTGCAAAGCTGGCTATATTGATGCACCGGGAAGGAAGGGGAGGTCTCCTGGCCCCTCCTCGTCAGCTCTGACGTCCAACAGGTGCTGGCAGAGAAGCCCAACTTTGGAACCAGACCTACTGTGTAGTTTTGTTGTTTTTTGTTTGTTGGTTTGGTTTTTTTTTTTTGAGACAGAGCCTCAAGCTGTCACCCTGGATAGAGTGCTGTGGCATCACAGCTCACAGCAACCTCCAATTCCTGGGCTCAAGCGCGTCTCTGCCTCCGCCTCCCAAGTAGCTGGGACTACAGGCGCCCGCCACAACACCCGGCCATTTTTTGGTTGCAGCTGTCATTGTTGTTTGGCGGCCCAGGCTGGATTCAAACCCACCAACTCAGTTGTACGTGGCTGGCGCCTTAGCTGCTTGAGCCACAGGCGCCGAGCCCCTACTGTGTAGTTTTAACCTCGGGGTCCCTAGGTAGGTCATGGCTTCTCTGGCCTGTTTCCCCATGTGTGCAATTAGCCTGTATCTGAACCAGGACTAGGGAAGGGAAAGGACAGGACAGGAGAACTCACACACAGGTGCACAGGCACACGCACACACAGAGCAGCCCCAGGAAAGGTACCAGGTAATGTCTTTTGCAGAGGCTTCCCCTCTGGCTTATCAGGCCATATGCCCACAGCCCCCAGGGAGGTCCCTGTCAAACCAGCTGTTCCCAGCCAGGTGGCTCCTAAGTGGTAATCTTAGCACTCTGGGAGGCTGAGGTGGGAGGATCGCTTAGCTCAGGAGTTTGAGACCAGCCTGAGCAAGACTGAGACCTGTCTCTACTAAACATAAAAGAACTAGCTGGGTATTGTGGCAGGTACCTGTAGTCTCAGCTACTCCAGAGGCTCAGGCAGGAGGATCACTTGAACCCAGAAGTTTGAAGTTGCTGTGAGCTAGGCTGACGCCATGACACTCTAGCCTGGGCAAGACTGTCTAAAAAGAACAAACCCAGCTGTTCTCCAGAGTCTCAGTCACCACCCACCTTGGCACAGGATGGGAAAATGCAGATACAAGCCTGGGAGGGCACATCCATGCACATATGGGAAGGCTGGGCCTGGAAGGATGAGAAGGTTTAGATAGGAGGAGATGATGGTTTAAGAAGAGAATTCCTAGCAAAGCAAAGGCTACAAGGCATGAGAGTGTGAGGAAAGTGGCACTAGGTGGCTGCACCAGAGATACTGGTGAATCAAGCCCCAGGTGAATTAAGTCATTCGGATGCCTTAGCCTGGGAAAGGTTGTTGATGCCCACTCTCTAGGTATAATTCAAGTAAAAACAATAATGAACTATGAGTATAAGGAAGTCTCACAACGTCCTGATTTGGTCTGCATGTTTTTTGAAACTTCAGATACCAGCTCTTCATGTTGATCCTTGAAGCATACATTTAGTCTGCCTACTGAACAGTCCAGCTCCAAGAGCTGTCTGAGAGTGGAAGTTGGAGGCTTTGAGGACCATACTGGACACTGGGCTTTAAGGGCCAGGCAGGGAGCACATCCAGCTCTAGACATGGGAGTGGCCCGTGAACTGTGAAAGGAGACAATCATGGGCCCACCACGTACTTAGCCACTCTAAGCCTCAATTTTCTTATCTATAAAATGGGGGTAATAGTGGCTAAACGAAAGGGTTGGTAGGATTAAATGAAATAGTATGTGTAAAGAAATACATGGTATGCTCTGTTATTCACTCAACAACTATATATTGAGTGTTACTATGTGCCAGGTACTGTGCTAGGCCCTCAAGACACACCACTGAATAAAACCAAGAGCTCTGGCCGGGCGTTGTGGCTGGCGCCTGTAGTCCCAGCTACTTGGGAGGCAGAGGCAAGAGACTCGCTTGAGCCCAGAAATTAGAGGTTGCTGTGAGCTGTGATGCCATGGCACTCTACCCAGGGTGACAGCTTGAGGCTCTGTCTCAAAGAAAAAAAAAAACAAAACCAAGAGCTCTTCTCAAGACGGGTGGTGTGGTGGAGTACCTAGGGACTTGGACTTGGGAGTCATGCTGCCTAGGGTTGAATTACTAGCTGTGTGACCTTAAGGTAGTACTTAACCTCTCTGGGCCTCAGCTTCCTTATGTGTAAAATGGGTAATAATAGTGTCAACCTCATAGGCTTGTGTGACAGGAAGTGAAGTAATGCACACAAGGTCTTAAACAGTGCCTGGCTCAGTAAGTGCCGGATGGTGGTATTAAAAAGGCAGGGCCTTCCCATCTCTTCTTCCCATTGCCTACGTCCCCAGGGCCCCGGAATCGGCGAGACTGGGCAGCAGCGCCCTCTCTCGGCTCTCGAGAGCAGGAAGGGCGTCCTCCCCGACACAGCGGCCCTGCCCTCCCTGCGGACCGGGAAGCCTCAGCAACCACTCCCAACAGCTCCGGCTTGAAGAGCGCTTCCCCGGCGCGGCGCTCTGGGCGCGCACTTTACCCCAACGGGATCGTTACATCCAGAGTTAAAAGAGCCCCTTAAGGGAGACGCGGTTCTTGTCTCCAGTTCACCTTGGGGGAAACTGAGGGTCCGGGAGATCGAGTCCCTTGGTCCACACCACGCAGCAAGGGAGCAGAGAGACGCGAAACCAGGCGATCTGCCTGTCCCTAGCCTCGGCTGTGGCCGGGCACCTTGCCCCAATCACTGCGGCGTGTGCACGCCGCGAGGCCGGCCCCGAGGGGCCAAGAGCGCGGGCGGGGCCGGGGCGGGGACTACCGGAGGCCAGAGCCGCCCGCGAGAGGGACCCGGGCCGGCCCCGCCCCGCCCTCCAGCCCCGCCTGCTCGGCTGCGCGCGGAGAGGAGGCGGCGGCGCCGGGCGCTGGGAGTCGGCGGGCGGCAAAGAGCGCGCAGCCGGAGCCGGACCACGCCGCCGCCGCCGCCACCTGCGTGGCCGTCATCAAGGTAGGGCGGCCCCGCGCCACCGGCCGTGCCTTCCCTATCTGCGCGATAGGAGCGTCGGCGGGGCGTGCGCGCTGTGCCACCCGCCTGCAGCTCGGGGAGAGGGAGGGATGCGGGGCTCGGTAAGCCGCGGAGGACCTGGCTTCCAGCCCCTCCGCATGATCTTGCACGAAGCACTTCTCTCCAGGGCTCAGTTTCCCCATCGGGATAGGGGGTGCAATGGTGCCCCCCTCCTCACTGGGTTGTTGGGAGGGGCTGCCGCAAGGTCCGCGCTCCGGACTACTCGAGCCTGGCAGGCACTGTTTGCACCGCCCACCCCTCCCAGGGTGAGCGCGGCTCACCCTGGGTGCGGCCAGCCAGTCTAGACAGGCCCCTTGTTGTGACCCGGGTGCCTAGGGGTCCCATGTCGGGACCTTCCCCGTCTTGGCTGGTTTACCTGCTGGGCCTCAGCTTCCCGGTACTGAACACGGGGGCGGGGAGGCATACACAGGTCCCTGCCCAGCCGACCTGGGCGGGCAGGTGGGGCGGTCAGAGTCTGCCGAGACCGGCCTCATGGTGGTCTGGAGCTGGAGGAGCCTAGGTCGGAGTTCACTGGACCCTCAGAGCACACCTACCTGGACCAGACAGGCAGGCATCTGGATTTAGACACTGGTACAAGACGGCCCCATCCCCTTCGTAGCCCCGGCCTGCCACTGGCCTCTGGCTGTGTCTCAGCTCTGTGACAAGGCTGACTTGAAGCCACACCTGGACCTCAGAGGGGCTACAGCGCCAAGAGAGCTGGGACTGGGGCTGGGGCATGGGGCAGACGTGTCTGAGGGACTGTGGTTCTCTGGGTAAAACAGACGTATGGCCTCTGGCTCAGCCCCTCTGTACACCCCCTCTGTAATGTCTTGCTGCCCCGTTGTACATTCCTCCTGGCGAGGATGTTACTAGCTGTGTACCAAGCTGGACTATGCTTCCTGGTCGCTGCCCCTCCCGCTAGTCTTGCCCTAGGCACACAGCATTTGACCCCTCTGCACCCTTGGGACAGTGATCAGGTCCCTTAAATCTGCTCACCTCCAGGCTGAAAGCCCTAGGCCAAGCAGGCCAAGCAGTGTCTCTTGTCAGAGCCAAGGAGGGGCAAAGGCAAGAAGAGGGAGGTGAGGTGTCTGCCGCTCCTTCCCCCCTCCCGGTCAGCAGGCAGTGGAGCCCTCTATGGTTTGTTCAGGACCCACCTGTGCATCAGGGCTGGAACATGCCTCCTGAGCTTCCTGCACCCCTGCACACCACCTGGGAGGCCTGGAGTGCGAACAGGTCCTATAGCCCCTCTCTAGGACCTTCTTGTCCTTGGGGTCTCTTCTCCACTTCCCTAGTGTCTGCCCTGATTGAGTTTCGGGGAATCAGTTCTAAGCTACTGGTCTCTCTTTGTCCCCCCATGACCTGCCCCTCACCCAGGGGCTTTCTTACAGCCGAAAGAAGGGAACAGCCCCTTGACAGGTGGTGAGCTCCCTATCATTGTAGGTATTCAAGCAGAGGCTGAGTGAGCATATGCTTGGGATAACCTCCCTTTGACTGAAAGTGGGATTCCAGGGCTGAAGTAGGGTGCCTATGATCTTGCCCTGTGGTGGTGGTAGAGCTGCACCAGGCTTGGAGCTCCTTTTATCCCCTTGTAAAATCAGAGTAAGTGTAGTGCTGTCCCATGAGCCCAGCACCAACACACAGACTTAAGTGCTACCTAAGTGTCCTGTCATTTTGACTCATGTATAATCTGGGCCCTGTTTTCCTGCTCTGCTAGTTTAAGGCATTTTGGCCTGATTTAGGAGGAGCATGGTAGATTCTGGTTATTAAAAAGTCATCCAATGGTAATAATTTTAAAACATACCATAGTATTATGGAGTGTCTGAGCCAAAAGGGGCCTTAAAAAATTATGCTATCCACCCCCATCATTTTATAGACAGGCATCACCTGTCCCCAGAGGGGATGTGACTGGTCGAAGGCCAGGCAGCAAACCAGCAACTGAGCCCAGGGATCCTGATTCCCAGACCAGAGTAGTTTTTATTTTTGTTTTTGTTTTCAACACATACCATATAGTAAATGAAAGCAGTCTGGATTTATTCCTATGAAATTAGCAAACACAAAAATAAAACGATAAAGCTCTGTTCTGGTAAGACTGTAGGATTCACCTATGGCATTTACTTTCACAGGGCAATCTGGCAGCCTATTATCGTGAAAATGATTCTACCTGCACTTTGTCCCTAGCCTTCTACTTTGGGAACTTTACCCGAAGGAAGTAACTGTAGAGAGACTAGAGAGACACATATGTAGTGCTGTTCTTGGTAAGAAGTTGACGTGTAGTAAAGCTCTTAATGATTTTCATGAGGCTTAATTCACATTTCATTTGAAAAATACAACCTGAAAAATAGTGACATTCGCGCGGCACCTGTGGCTCAAAGGAGTAGGGCACCAGCCCCATATACCAGAGGTGGCGGGTTCAAATCCAGCCCCGGCCAAAAACTACAAAAAAAAAAAGTGACATTGAAGCTTACCGTACTAGGGTCTGGCCAGCGTATAGAAGCAATATGTTGCAGAGAAAAGACCATGAGACAAACATCAGCAGACATAGACTCCAGGACAAACTCTTCTGCCCGCACCGTGCAGCCTTGGGTCAGTCCCCTCCCTTATCTGGACCTTACTTTCCTCATCTGTGAATTGAGGGTAGGCTCAGTGATTGTAAATTTGTTTCAGCTCTCGCAACCCACATAGCAAATCTCTGTAAAAGACCTCTTTTATCAGAAGGAATCTCCCCATCATTAAATGAATCCCCTTAGAGGCAGTCAGCTAGTCCCCTCCACAAGGGGTTTCTGCCTTAAACTTTTGCTACTTTTAAATGGCAAGAACCTGAATTGTTTTAGAGCAGTGTTTTCCAACCTTTTTTATCTCATGGCACACTTGAACTTACAGTTAAACTTCCGTAGCACACTCAAAGTATGTTGATCAAAAATAAAAAAAGTAAAACAAAAAGGAATATACTTACTGTGCTTTGAACAGCTTAGAAAATAATTTAATTAAGGATCTTTAAAAATTTTTGTGACATCCCTAAGATCCTCTCATGGCACACTATTTGAAAATTGATGTTTTACAGTTTGGTGTGTTTTTATCCTCCCTATCAAATTGCAGAAGGTCCAGAAAATAACACAGTAGGATTCTCTGTTGTTTTAAGTATAAAGTTAGTGCCTTGCCTCCTTCAGAACAGACTGGAGGTACTTTGCGATCATGCCCTATCTGAAGGGCCAGATGAGCTGACTTCACTTCTGGGGGCAAACATTTATTGGGTGCCTGCTGTGTACCAGGCCATGAGGTGCCTCCTGGCAGTCCGCAGGCTGCTGTGGGAAACATATTAGGTTAAACCATGTGAAGAGCCAATGTCTGACTGGTTTCAATTTACAAAAAAATGGCAATTTCATTTGGTTCAGCCCAAATGGAAAAAGATACACAGGTAATTAAAGAGCAGTGTGCTCCTTATTATAATTGAGAGATTGGCAGGGTGCGGTGGGGACTAAGAAGGTATGATTATAAGCTTGGAGAAGTTAAGGAGGAGGGACAGGGGAGCCTCATCTTTTCTTGTGTTAGGGGGTTGCTGACAGTAAACAAAATAGACCTGCACCAGAAAGTGAAGGAGCTTAGAGTCGGGGGAGGGGAGTTAGACAATAAATAATTAAGTAAAATCGATTATTAAAAGACAAGGAGCAAATAAAAACATGGTGGGGGAGAAGTTAATTTGTGTGAAAGGGATAGGAAGAGGGGTTGCAGTTTTAACTAGGGTGGTCTCGGACTCATGGAGAAGGTGACTTTTAGGCAAAGGCTTGAAGGAGAAGAGGGAGTAAGCTGGGCTGATTTCTGGGGGAAGATCCATCCAGCTGGAGAGCAAAAGCTAGTGCAAAAACACTGGGTAGAACCACACCTGGCACGTCCAGAGAAGAGTAGGCTGAAACAGAGTGAGGGAGGAGAAGGGGCAGAGAGGAGGCCGGAGAGGCTCTGGGCTGGACACTGCACCCCACCACGGATGGCGCGGAATGGTACACATTTGTGAGGGAGCTACTATTTTTATCTCTTTTACCGGTAAGGAAACAAAGGAACAGAACAGGAAGTTGTTGAAACTATGTCTCATGGAGAAGCTAGGGCTTCTGATCAAAGGCAGTGGGGAGCCTTGGAAGGTTTTTGAACAGAGAAAGAGCATGGCCAAATTCCTCTGAGGTTCCTAGGGTCCGAATGTCTGTATCCCCCTGAAATTCATATATCAAAATTCTAACCCCCAAGGTGACGGTGTTAGGACGTGGGGCTCTGGGAGGTGATTAGATCATGAAGATGGTGCCCTCATGGGATTAGCGGCCTTATATAAGAGGCCTCAGAGACACCCTCCCCTCTTCCACCACATGAAGATGCGGCAAGAAGACACTGTTCTGTGAACCATGAAGTAGGCTTGCACCAGACAAGCCTGCTGCCCCTGGCAGTACCAAATCTGTTGTCTTCACCTTGGACTTCCCATTCTCCAGAACTGTGAGAAATAAATTTCTGTTGTTTATAAACAATCTGGTGTTGTGATATAGCAGCCTGAATGCATTAAGGCAGGTGTGCAGACTGCAAACGGTCCAGGCCTGGAGTGCTGAACTGAGAGACGGACAGTGAACACAGGGGCGGGGGGGGACAGAGGACCTGAGAACTTGGTGCTAGGGGACAGGGGGAAGGTCCAGGCCAAGTGAGCAGGAAGAAAGAGCCAGGCTGGCTCTGGGCTTATATATTAAACAAACTCTTATTTAGCACTCCTTATACTGCTCCAAGCCCTGTCTGAGATTTTACGTATCTTAACCTACTCCTTGTAACACCTTATGGGTTTGATATTATTACTTTTATTATTCGTACTTTTAAATGGGTATATTGTGTTGTATGTAAATTATATCTCAAGGAAGTTAATTTACAAAGAAAATAAATTTTTCATTATAAATACTTGATGATTGATGATAATGGAGAATTTTAGAAAAAGGTAAGGAAATAGAAAATAAATTACCCATCTCTTCTCATCTCTGATAATCAATATAAATGTTTTGGTGTATTTACTTTCAGTCCTTTTTCTATTCTCCCCATTTGCTCTGCTACCTGTAGGCAAGCCTTGGAATGCCAGGGTTGGTGGGTTCTATTAAGACCCTACCCCCTTCTCTGAGCCACTTCACTCCTGGTATCATTTCTCAGGGGAAGTGAGGCCCAATGAGAGGTGGGGCCTTGCTTAGCATCTGTCAGCCAGTCAGGAGCGGATATGTGGGGTCTCGTTCAATAAGAACTAGGGAGCTGAGAATTTGCACAGGGTTGATGTGACAGCTGCTTCCAGCCTGGCCTTGAGCCTGGAGCATGAGGGGGGGCTGGCAAATGGCATGACACTGCCCGTAGGGAGTGTGGTGCACTACCAGGGCAGGCCTGTGTTGCCTGGGCCCAAGAGTCTTGTTTCTCCAGCCAGCCCTGGCTGGGAGGTGGCCAGGTGATGGGAAGAGAGAGTTTGGGGTTTTGCCAAGGCTGCAGGGCCCCTGAGAGTTGTATCCTGCACTCTGACTGTGCATTTATTTCTGGCTCTGGTGCCAACAAGCTCCTGGAGCTGCCCACTGCCAGGGATGCAGGCCAGGCTTCCAGCCCCAGCTCAGCCACTGAGTGGCCTCGGGCCAGGGTCTCTCTCTCCCCACCCGCAAAATGGCACCTTTGTGATGCCAGCCACAGGGTGAAATGGGAAGTGGATAGGAAGTGCTTGCACAGGGTGGGGCTCCTGGAAGTACTTAAGAAGTGGGCAACTCCTGCTGCTGTTCCTAAGGCTGCCCCAAGGTGTGGGCCCAGACTGGGGGATTGAGCCCACCACCAACAGAGCCCGCTCCTGCCAACCCTGCCTTCCCACCTGGCTGGACCAGTTCGGGCTGGTGCAAGAGAAGATGGAGATGAACCACAAGCAGTGGTTTGGAGTCGAGACTACAGATGACCAGGGAAACATGGAACAAAAAAACCCTGGCTTGTAAGGAAGGAGACCTCACCCCACGACTGACATGCTCCTTCAGCAAGTCCTGTCCCTTCTTATGCCTCAATGTCCTCATCTGTAAAAGGGGGACAATAGTTTCTGCCTTGTTAATTGTACTGAGCATCCCCCAGCAGCCATCTGTTGAGGTTTTTCTATGCTCGGGGGCTGTGGATGTGGACAAGCCAGACCCACCACAGCTGCTGAGGGAGCTACAAAAATGAAAGGGAACCCAGGAGCTGTGGGCCCTCTAGGAGGGGCATCTAGCCCAGCCTGAGCTGAGATGGTTAGTAGGGTTTGGAATCAGCTGGACTATGAAGGGGCGGGGGTTAAAACGAGGGTAGTTATTGGGTAAATCACCCCACCTCTCTCAGCCTCAGTTTCTTCATCTATAAAATGGAGATAACAAGTACCTGCCTTCCTAATTTATAGGGTTGCTGTAGGACTCAAAATTGAATAAAGGATATGGAAGTACTTTATGAGCTATAAAATGCCAGGCACCTGTGCATTGTTGTTTAATGTGATTTCTGGAGCCCCCCAGGGTTAGGGAAATACCAGACCGAGCTGGGAGAACTTCCGGTATGTTTTGAAAGACCTACAATCAGATCAGGCAGAGACAGACAGCCACCATTAACATCATACCCCTTGATTTAAGAGGTCAGAGTATTTCTGTGCTTGGGTGTGGCTTTGCCTAGAGGGGGCCCTGAAGGCAGCCATTGCCCAATCAGAGATCACATCCTGCTCTGAGGAACCCTACAGAGGCCTGGGTGCAGGGGTCAGGCTCTGGCACCTGATGGAAAGGCTGTGGGGACCTGGCGGGGGAAGGGATGATGACCTGGGAGCACCGTGGGGTAGCCAAGAGGACAGCAGTCTGCAGAGAGAGAGAGGCTCCATATCGCAGGGGCTAAAAAGCAAGCGAAACAGCAGTGTGTGTGGAATGAGCCTGTTTGGGTTTAAATGTGAGAAAAGAATATATTTACACACATATAGACATAATAAAATACCCAGATGAACAGACAGCAAGCTGGTTACCAAATGAATTTTTTCTTTTGTCTTTTCTATATTTTGAAATTTTTGTGCATGATACACGTAGACAATTTACTTCTGTAAAGTTGGTGTTAAGTGTACAATCTTTCCTCAGTGTCCAGGGGGTGGGGTGGGGATTGATTCCAGGACCCCCAAGGATACCAAAATCCACAGATGTTCAAATAAATCCCTGACATAAAATGGCATAGTATTTCATATAACCTAGGCACATCCTTCTGTGTACTTTAAATCATCTTTAGGCTATTTACAGTACCTAATCCAATAAAAATATGGTGTAAATAGTTGTTATACTGTATTTCTAAAATTTTTATTTTTAAAACAACAGCTTAAAGTACTGGGGAAAAAATTATATCATTTTGCCTTGTTGGGGGGTTGTTAAACATTTTTTCCCAATGTTTTTCATCCATGGTTGGTCAAATCCAAAAATTCAAAGCCTGAAGATATGGAGGGCTGACTGGATATGCGGCATATGTTGTAATGACAGTGTAGATCATGCCGGGATCAGGCACTCTGACATCATCAGGCTGGAGGGGTGAGGACTGTGGTGGGGCCTGAATGGCATCTCTAGTGCTGGCCTTCCAGAACGGCTGGGAGCAGAGTTTGGAGATGGCTTGATGGAGTGACACTGGAGGAGAGGCCTCTGGGGGTGGGGCTCAGGACTCTTGGGACAAAGACTGGGGGGTTCAGCTGGCTGTAAGCACAGGAGCATTGTGACCAAACTGCCCAGAGCCAGGGACCTGCAGCAGTGGGAGGAGCAGGGGGCCAGAGGCAAAGGTGAGGGTCCTGTGGGAGTCTGGGCCACCCTGTGAGTGGGGCTGGGCCAGCTGAAAAAGATCCAGAAGAGCACCAGGCTGGGGCAGGGCCCGAACCTTCAGATTCCGTGATGCTTCGGATATCCAGGGTGAATGTCCCACTTCAGTAGAGCCCTGCCCCTCAGCGATGTGCTTCCTTGGTCTTTGGTCCCTGGGGTCTCCACAGACCTTCCAGCTCGTTATAAAAGAGGTAAAGAAACTAATCTGTCATATTTCATTAAAGACAGGGCTGCATGTATTGTAAAATGTACCATTATTTTATAATCCATTAAGAAAAAGCAGCAGGAAGTTAAACGATGATTGTAAGTTGCATCCCAGTTTCAGAGCTCTTAGTTAAAAATGTAAAAAACCGTGTCTTGGAATCTTGTGATATGTGGTGGGCCCCACATTAGATAGACTCTTAATGTGCCTTCATTTCTTGACTCCTCACAGCCATCTCCTAGGGAGATAGTCTCAGCCTCTCTTTACAGATAAGGAAACAGTCACCCAGAGAGGCTAACTAAATGTGCAAGGTCACACAGGCAACAAGAGGTGAAGCCGAGATTCGAACCTGCTCTAATTAGATTCCACTTCTTTTTTCTCACCAAATGCCACAAAGAAAAGGCTCTTGAGTTCTGGTCCTTGGGAAGAACAGAATGTTCATGCTACAGAGTAGAGGTGTGCCAGTTCAGAAATGCTTCAGTGACCTGGTCATTACAGGCCCAGAGCTGAGTAATGGGGGAGGCATGGAGAGCTGGGGAGATAACGAACAGGAAGAAGCTTTGAGAGCTTAAAGGCTGGGTCATTAGCCTCATCCTTGTTACAGCCATTACCAGTAGTAGCTTGGCCTGTGGCCCACCCCAGAGGAAGGCCACGGAGATCTCCCCTGCTCAGATAATCCTGGCGCCTCACCCAGACTTGCCTGTTCATTCATTCCCTAAAATGCTACTTTTCAACTTAATTTTTTGACTGGGACCTTCGTTTATGTATTGATCACTTTTTGCAGAAGAAGCATGAGCCTCAGCGTTAGGGATACTGAGCAGAGCAAAACAGACAGAGGCTCTGCCCTCAGGCTCCCAGACCAAAGGGGAGATGGACAGTGATAGCAGAGTCCCGCCAAATCTGGAACAGATGGCAGGAGGAGAGAGGAGTAAGGGCTGTGCAGGGTGGAGAATGTGCCTCATCCAGGGTCATGCCAAAGGCTGTTCTCAAGAAAGGATTTCGAGCTGAGATCTGGAAGATGAGTTGGGGGTGACCAGATGAGAGTGGGGAGGGAGCAGGCTGCAAACCTGTGCAAGGGCCCTGAGGCTGCAGGAAGCAGGCTTTTGAGAAATTAAAAGCACCAAGTGTCTGTAGCTCAGATCCCTGGGTATGGTGAGGCTGAAGAGGTAAAGCCAGGGAGTAGTTTGCTCAGATTTACATATTTTAAAAAGATCAAGGGTGCAGGAGGTGGTGGCTGAGACTAATGACCAGGTGAGAATGGACAGTAGTAGCTGTGGGAGTGGAAATAAGTGGATGGTTTAAGAGATATTTTTTATCGTTGTTGTTTTGGGGGTTTTTATTTATTTATTTATTTTGAGACAGAGTTTCATTCAGTCACCTGGAGTTGAGTGCCATGGTGTCATAGCTCACAGCAACCTCAAGCTCTTGGGCTCAAGATATTCTCTTGCCTCAGCCTCCCAAGTAGCTAGGACTATAGGCGCCCTCCTCACGCCCAGCTATGTTTTTTTAGAGCTAGTGTCTCGCTCTTCTTGCTCAGGTGTGAGCCACTGCTCCTGTCCAGTTTAAGAGACATTTTGGAGGTAGGACAGGAGGATGGGTTTAGTGATGGATTGACATTGGGTATAAGGAGAGGAGGCCACGTGGGTGACCCAGGGATTCCAGCTTGTCTGGAAGTGCCCTTCAAGCAGTATAGAAAAGTCTTCACCCTTTTTGTGCCTCCGCCTCCACCAAGGTGCTTAGCCATCCAGGTTCATCCAGCACTGGGGCTTGCCAGATGATGTGGGGAAAGGTCAGTAGGGTGAAGAGTTTTAGAGTGTTGATAAGAGTGAGGTGATGTCCCATGTTACTAGTGACAAGAAATGGGCATCCACAGCATATGGAAATCACGTACCCAGACACCATGGCTGGGCTGGCCTTTCAGAAAAGGCACTGTGATGAAGTCGGACATTGCCCAATGAATTGTGTCACCTATGGGAGGGCTCTCTGGTTGTGGGTTCCAGGGCCTTCGCTTGGGCCTGAGCCAGTTTTATTGATCCATTGGAGGTGCTGGCAAGGAGCCGGTCACATCTTGCAGGTACGAGAGGCTGGAGATGAGGAGAGAGCTGTCAGGAGGGAGTGCTTGACTTAGTGACTTTAGAAGTAGGTGGAACATTTTCACATGATGACAAAGTTCATGGTGTGGCTAAGAAAAGGAGAGATGGTCAAGGTCAAGGAAAGAGGGGCATTTGGAAGTGAGACGGTCCTTTTTACCTAGGAGAAACTGAGGCTCAGAGAAGCCATGTTACTTGTCTGAGGTCACACAGCTAGGAAGGGGCTCTCCTTGTATGGTTTTCTGTGCCGTGATCTTCCTTCCTGAATTTACCTTTAGAGATGAAAACATGTTGATGCTGACTCTATGGAGGGTCTAGGAGGCCTGGGAAGGAGCCATGGCCAGCAAGGGTGGGAATGGGCGTGGGAGACTTCCTGGAAGAGGGAGCATTCCTCTGAGCTGAGCCTGGTAGCAGCTGCTTCTACCACATGCTGGAGAGGGAATTATGGTCAAAGGAAACAACATAAGCAAAGAACCTGGGAGAGGAAAACATTCTAAACCTATTTGAGACGTGATGAGTACGTGCTTCCGAGGAAGGGGAATGGTATAAAGTATCGGCCAGACACCGAAGGCAGGGAGGTAGGAGTGGCCTGCCCTTGGCAAGAAGGAGTATTTTATTGCTGACATCATTTAGAATTGTAGGCACATCATGATAAATATCGGACTTTGGGTCAGTTTTATTGTTTTAAAAGTCTCTATAGAAAATGAAAACCCCTTACTGTCTGTGCCCAGCTGACTGTTCATCTCCCTCCTGCCCTATGCCCCACTTCTTTGCCCCACTAACCTCCCTTCTTGGTAATTTCTGGGCCACATCTTCACTCGAAATGACTGAGAAGGCATTGAAGGTTCTGGAATAGAGAGTGCTGCCATCTACCAGGAGCCCGGGTGAGGTCTCAGCTCGGGAGAGGTGGGGATGGAACATTAGGACAGCCTGGAGGAGACAGGGAGGACCTAGAGGTGGGGAACTTTAGAGACAGGAGCGAGATTGCAGGACATTGCCTTGTAAGGCCCAGGACCCATGTCCACAGCTGCCCCTACTGTGCCAGGCCCAGGCTGGAGCAGTGATAAACAGCAGGGGCTCTGAGTCCATTTCAGGGTCCTCTGCTGTGGACAGCAGGCGGAGGCAGAATCCTCAGGCCGCAGGGCACCTTGGATCTCAGCAGGACCTTCCAGAGTGTAAGGAAAGGTTACTTCTACCCCACAGGTGTCAGCGGGACCTTATGGGTGCTCCAATAGCAGCCCAAGAGTTGAATTTGATTACAGATGAGGGAACTGAGGCTTCAAAGTCAAGCACAGTGATAGGCACTGAGACCTACCTGCAGTCTAGTAAAAGGACCAATAAAGGGCTAACCTGTGGCCCCTTCGTGAGAGGCAGCCAGTTTTAGCTTCAAGAACTAGAGATTTGGCTCGGCACCCGTAGCACAGTGGTTATAGCGCCAGCCACATATACCCAGGGTGGCGGGTTCAAACCCGGCCCAGGCCAACTAAACAACTGCAACAAAAATATAGCCGGGAGTTGTGGTGTGTGCCTGTAGCTACTTGGAAGGCTGAAGCAGGAGAATCACTTAAACCCAAGAGTTGGAGGTTGCTGTGAGCTGTGATGCGATGGCACTCTACCAAGAGCGACATAGTGAGACTCTGTCTCAAAAAAAAAAACAACTAGAGTTTTGCCTTCTCACCGAGATCTGCCACTGACCAGCTAGGTGACCTTGGACAAATCGTCTCTCTTTTGGAGTCCTTATTTACTCAAAAAGTGAGGAGTAGACTCAATAATCTCTGCCATCCCTTGAGCTTAAAAATTCTTTCTGGGCGGTGCCTGTGGCTCAAGGAGTAGGATGCTGGCCCCATATACCAGTGGTGGTGGCTTCAAACCCGGCCCCAGCCAAAAAAAAAAATTCTTTCTGAATCTCCCCATCTTCTATTCCAGCAGCCTGCAAGGTGAGCTATGCAAATACCCCTTGAGGTGCAGGGAAAGATATCTAAACAAATAAGAAAAAAAATTCAACCTCATTCACATTTGCCAGGTATAGACACATTGATGCTTTTCCTGGTTGGAGTACCAGGCATACTCATGTCTCACTTGATCCAGAAATCTCCAGAGAGAAGGGGAAATACTCTGAGAAAAGGGTGATGAGGACTTCCTTACTCTTTGGTCTGTTTTTGGCAGTTATCCTGATTAATTGACCTGGTTAATTCAGGTTAATGCAGACTTCAGGTTAATTAGTCCAGATTGGATTTACAGATTATAATCACCACTTTCGACTAAACTAACCCTTATGAGATAGACAAGTGGTTTTGAAAGGTTCCTATAGAAAAACTGTGGGTTGTTAGTGATGGTAATAATGCTAGTACATGTGGACAAGAAAATGGCAGGATTAACAGTGGGGTTTCATCAGCCACAAGGGGACCAAAACAAGGACAAGCTAAATCAAGTCAGACAAGTCAGCCCAAGATGTATTTTTCCTTTTGGGAACACTATTTGATAGATAGACATATAGTCACACCTTGGTTAATAATGAATCTCAGCCCATGTACACGTTTTGTCTTGAGTCTTCTGATAATGGTTGCTTGTATATAATATGAAATATTGGGGGGTGAGCTCATTTTTTTCTCCTTTGAAAGGCGTGGATGATCAAACAAGTTTGAAGCCTATTGCTCTCTAACCTCCTGGTCTGTGCCATGTTGCTCCCACTTCTAATGCCCTACCACATTTGTGATAAAGCACTGTTCTACTGGGGTACAATTCCCTCATATTTCTACCCAAGGCAGAGACCCCGTGGCTATCTCCGGGCCCACAGAGCCCAGCACAGGGGATCTCTCCAGCTGGGGGCCTGGAAAATGCGGGGTGAGTCAATGTGCTCTGGCTGACCCCTTGCATCTTGGAGGCTGCTGGTCCACTGCTGGTCTTCCTAGCAGAAGAGAAAAGAGTCTGTCTTCTCTCTTCACCCCAAGGAGCCCCATCATACCCAGCCTGAACCATTCTGTGGAGAAACACAGCTCACCTTTCAAAGGTCTGAGTCCAAGGAGGCCCAGATAGGGGGAATGACCCCCAACCTCATGATTACAAGGCCTTTCTTCCTCAGCCATCTTTGGAATCTGTTCCTCCACAGACGAGTTTCCACTGTTCCTTACAGCAAGCAGCACAGATAAGGAACAAAATATTTGGTACCGTATCCAGGCACGGGATGAAAGGAATCTTTGTTCTGTGTCTTAGAGAACTCTTTTGGGCTGGGAGTCTGGAGACCTGGATCCTGTTCCTGGTTCTGCCCTATATGATAGCCCTGACCATAGTGACTCCGTTTCCCCTTCTGCACCCCATGATCTCTCAGGGTCTAGCCAGTGCTGCTATTCTGAGATAGGAGGTCAGGGGTCCTTTTGGAGACCTGCTCTAATGAGTTGTTCTCAGTCCCCACTGGAGGGGTTGAGTATGGGCTAGGCTCCAAATTAGGTGGAGACAGACTGCAGCATTATGGGCAACCAAAATGGGAAGGCAGTGGGAAACTGAGTCACACAAGAAACTCCCCAACCCGGAGTGGAGCTGTCCCAAAGCCTCAGTTCAGACGCTTCAGGTTTCTGAAAGGCTGTCGTGGGGTAGAAGCTATGAATGTGGTTGGTGGGGCTCCAGGGACAGCGACTGGACTGTGAGGAAAATCATCAATTTCTGTTCAGTGGAAGGGAGGAAGTCCAACAGCTGAGCTCTTTTTCTCCCAGAAGGGGTGAGTTTCTAGAAACCCTCCGACTACTCAAGTGGAATCATGTGGAAAGGAGGGCAGAGTTCTGGGATATTGTATTTGTTTTTTGCTCCCAGACATAATAAGATCATTTGAGAGAGAGAGCAAGTTAGTGGGTCTGGCTAAAAATTAGATTAGATAAAAATTAGAGCTCTAGATTCTAGACCAGCACTAATGTATGGGGGAGGGGCACAAGGCTTCCTCTGTTTTCATCTGGAGGGCTTTGGTGCCTCCCAGCCCCGATGATCTCTCTTCCCCTGAATGCATAGAATTTATGTTTTTAGGTATGGCTGCTTAAAGGAATGTAGTAGCATTTTGTACTTAGAGTTTAATCTGCAATCCCTGTTCAAAGGCCACATTCATTTTTCTAGACGTTCATTTCAATCTATTCATATAGGTAAATGGCATAGGACAGTGCCTGCCTCACGGTGAGTAATCAATAGAAGTTACCATTGTTTACTCATTTTGAATTTAATTATTAACAGTTACTTACCTTGAGTTTGCCATGTGCCGGGCAGGTTTATAAGGGCTTCACTGATATTAACTTATTTACTGTTATCATCCTCATTTTGCAGATGAGGAAACCTGAGGCTGGTGTGGGGTGGGGCTGATGTCTGAGCAGGTAGGCTACTGGCCATGTCGGTAACCACTGCTCTGCTGCTTCTCAAGGTGATTGTGTCCTGATAGGAGTAAATAAACCAGGCCCTCTGCAGAGCCTCTGCCTCGTTCAGAGCCTCCCTACAGCTTCAGGAAAGTGATAGGCAGGGATGGGTTGGGACACCCAAGCACAGAGAGGGACACAGACTTGCACAGTGTCACACAGAGAACCAGGACGGAACCAACTAAAGCCTGGCCACTGGCCTCAGAATATCTGTGCACTTTTCCCTCTTTGGAGCAGGGCTCCCAGCGAAACCCAGTAGGAGTTAGCATGGGTTAGGAACACCCTGGTGTCTTTCTTTTTTTTTTTTTCAGTAAATTTATTTCAGGTTAATGTGAAGGTACAAGTATCCAACTAAAAATGGCCCTGGTATCTTGAAAGGCCCTTCCTTCATGAGAAAGAGGGGAGTCAGTGGGTGGAAAGAGTCACCCTTCTGCCGGAGGCCTGGGAGAAGGTCATCCAGGTGCATCCTGAAGGATGGAGCCTCCAGGTACCTGGGAAATAGCACAGCCTTCTCACCCCACAGGGCCAGGAGCACAGCCCCGAGCGGTCCCCAGGTTAGGGATTGGTTGCTTGTTCAGGGAGCATTTGGATTATTTGCTGGGTGTGCAACCTCAAAAAAGTGACCCCACCACTCTGCACTGAGCAAGCACCCTTGGCCACATCCATGAAACAGGGATAATTCTCTCCACTCCTAGGTGGCTATGAGGAGTAAATTGAAAAATACCCAGTAATTGTAAAACATAGAACCAGGCTGCAGGATGTTGGTTCTCAAAGGGTGGCCCTGGCTTGGCGCCTGTGGCTCAAGCGGCTAAGGCGCCAGCCACGTACACCTGAGCTGGCAGGTTTGAATCCAGCCCGGGCCGCCAAACAACAATGACGGCTGCAACCAAGAAATGGCCGGGCGTTGTGGTGGGCGCCTGTAGTCCCAGCTACTTGGGAGGCGGAGGCAGGAGACTCTCTTGAGCCCAAGAATTTGAGGTTGCTGTGAGCTGTGATGCAATGGCACTCTATCCAGGGTGACAGCTTGAGGCTCTGTCTCAAAAAAAAAAAAAAAAAAGGGTGGCCCTTGGGCCAGCTGTTTCCTAGTCGCCTGGGAACTTGGTAGAAATGCAGATTCTCAGGCCCCACCCAGCCCTGCTGAATAAGAAACTGTAGGGTGGAGCCCAGCAACCTAGGGCATTTTCCCCCCAGCCCTCCAGGTGACTCGGATACGCTCTCACACCCGCTGGTGAGAGCATCAGATGAACATGTAACTACGATGTCGTCACCTGTCCTAGCGGCCGGTCTTGGGGCAGAAGTGCCTCTTCCCACGGGGGACTGACAGCTTCCCTGTACTCTTTTCATCCCCATAAACGCTAGCTGCTGGCACTTGAAATTTGAGAATGGGAATTAGTCTGGCCTCCTGCCTTCCCTGGCTGCAGGCCCAGCCTGAGCAGACAATTCGAGTGGAGCTCAGGGAGCTGGAAACAGGGAGAAGGTGGCCTCGTCATCCTCTCCTGCCAGCTGGGGAATTGATTAAGGTTGAACAATGGCATTCACCTCTGTGTTAATAAGCAGGTGAGAGAGAAGCAGAAAGAATTTCCCATCAGCCTCCTTTGTGTGGGCTGAGCTAGAAAGAATTTCCCATCAGCCTCCTGTGTGTGGGCTGAGCTAGGGTGCTGGGCCATCCCGCATCTACAGGAGCAGGAAGGTCCCCCGTCATAGCTGAAGACTCTTGTTATAGGGCAGTCACACTCTTCCCCGAGTCCAAACGAGGAAGGCCTCAGCACCCTGCCCTTTGTGGTGCCCCACAATATCTCTAGCCACTGGGAGCTGGGCACAAAATGAAAACCACTTGTTACTTTTCCTTAGATACCAGGCCAAAGTTGAGGAAAGACAATACTTTCTAATTTTGCGTTCCTATCTGAATGTACTAACTTTCTAATTGCAGGGGCTAAATCTGCTTCACCTCTGACCATGTCACAAACTTTGACCTTGCCCGTTTCAAGTGCTAACTCATCAGCCCTCACCCAGCCCCCTGCCTAGACCCAGCTTCCCCGCCCCCATCTCAGCACCACACAAGCCTGGCGTTGCCTAGCGCAGTGCCTTCTGCCTGACCGCCTTACCTTCAATCTGTGCTGGGCTTGTTCTATGCAGTCTCTAAGCACACCCTCCTGGAGGCTCTCTCTGACCCTAGACTTCCATCTCTCTGCTGCAACTTGCAGCTGTGGGTTAGCCCTGTCACCCTGAATTGAACTTGCTGGTTACATGTTGGCCTGCCCCCCTCAACTGACCCTGTCTGGGTCATCCTTGCCTCTCCCACAAAGTTCTCAGAGTGGCAGCAGTCTCTGAGAGGAAACCACTAATGTCAGCTGAACTGACTCCAGGCCCCAGGTCCCTGAAACGAGCAGAGTGAAGGCTGATTTGTGAGTCTGTGCCAGGGACCTGCTAATGAGGGCAGGACCTCTGGCCTAGCACGGTGGTTCACGCCTATAATCCCAGCACTTTGGGAGGCCAAGACAGGAGGATTGCTTGAGCCCAAGAGTTTAAGACCAGCCTGGATGACATAATGAGACCTCATCTCTCCGTAAAAATAAGAAAAAATTAGCTGGACAAGGTAGTGTGAGCCTGTGGTCCAAGTGAGTTGGGAGGCTAACGTGAGAGTATTGCTTGAGCCCAGGAGTTTGAGGTTGCAGTGAGCTATGATCACATCTTTGTACTCTAGGCTGGGTAACAGAGGAAGATCCTATATAAAAAAAAAAAAGAAGAAGAAGAAGAAAGAAAGAAAGAAAAGAAAAAGAAAAAAATGCAGGCTCTCCTGGCCAGGACCAGAGTTGGAGGTCTTCAGCCCTGGCTTGGCTCACTGTGGCACCCCGTAAGCCAGGTACCCTCTCTCTCTGGGCCTCAGTGTCCCTATCCATCCAAAGACAGATTTGGAAGGCCTATGCCAGGGAATGGATGGTGAGCAGGAAGTGGAGCTTCTGCTTACTGTCATTGGGTACCTGTGGGCCTTGGTCACCCCAGTGACCCTTGTTGCTGGAAACTCCCAGATGAGATTGTAGGGCAATAAAACTGCATGGAGTTTTTGGTCAGGGCTTGATTTGGGGGGATGTAAACAGGAAGGATCTCTTGTCTTGTATCTCCAAAAGGTCCAGGCAGGAAAGGCACCAGCCTTCCAAAGACTAGGCCAGCTGAAAGGTGGACACCTCTCTGCCACCTTCACGCGTCTTTGTGTGTGCGTGTGGGCTCCAGAGCCCTCTGTGGATCACCCTAACAGGTGGGCAGGACAGGGGCATTACCATTTTATGGATGGAAAAACAGGAATCCAGAGAGGGGATGAGATTTTTCCCAAGGTTGTGGAGCAAAGTGGTGTACCTGTGGGTCAGTGAATGGGCAGAGCAGAAGGGGAGGGCCATTTGGTGTTGTCAGCCCTACGAGTGGGTATGTGGAGGAAGGAAGAGAAGGAAGAAGCCCGGAGGGCAGGAAAAGAAGAAGGGAAGGGAGCAGCCTTCTGCTGCACTCCGGCTTTGTGCCAGACACGTGCAAGATCCTTTACATACATTCTCATTTAATCCTTCTCAAGATGCTATGAGAAAGATATCAGGGCACGCTTTTACACAGATGGACAAGCTAAGGTGCAGAGACAAAAAAATCATCCAGGTGGAAGGCCAAGGTGGGTGGATTGCCTGAACTCAGGAGTTTGAGACCAGCTTGAGCAAGAGCAAGACCGTATCTATAAAAATAGCCAGGCCTTTTGGAAGGCACCTATAGTCCCAGCTACTTGAGAGGCTGAGAACAAGATTGCTTAAGCCAGTGGTTCTCAACCTTCCTAATGCCACGATGTATTTTCATATTACAAAGGGGTTCACGACCCACAGGTTGAGAACCAATGGCTTAAGCCCAAGAGTTTGAGGTTGCTGTGAGTTATGACACTGCGGCACTCTACCAAGGGCAACAAAGTAAGACTGTCTCAAAAAAAAAAAAATCATCCAGGATTTGAACCTGGTGCCCCTCTCCCTTCCCTGGGCTTCTTCCCAAAGTGGCAGCTGTGGAGTGGGGAGGCTGGGGAAGGGTCATCCTGAGAGCCTACCTAAGTGCCATCTGATGACCTGTGGATCTAAGCAGAGGGACAGGGTGTGAGCAAATGAGTGTCTGGGAGAACATAATGTTTTGAGAGGAGCAGACAAACCGTCATGCTCTGAGAGCAGGCTTGAGGTCTGCAGAGATGAGAAGGAGCTTAGGGAGTCGGGGAAAGGTGGAGGCCTCAGAAAGTTGGCAGAAGGCTTTAGCCTGAGGAGATAGTGGGCCGTGGGCAGGTCTGAAGGGAAATGACAGGGTCAGGGTTGGAGCAAGATAGGCGGCCTGGGGATGGGTGAGGGCGAGGTGAAGAGAGGGAGGGGCTGTGGGGCAGAGCAGGAAGAAGTAGGGCATCTGAGGAGGTGCCCGGGAACCTGGCTCTGGGCAGTGTCGGATGTGGGAGGAGGCCCTCCCTCAGGCTAATCTCATCAGGAAGAAAGAGGCCTTTTCTTGGCCCGCTGTCTGACTAGATCTGTATTTCCTGCGGGCCTGCAGGGAGGCATCTGTGCTGGGCCAGACAGACAGGAGAGGTGGCGTAGGCAGAGGCCTGGGGATAGGACTGCTTTCATTTGCTGGGGGCAGGCTGCTTCTGCCTTGGTGAGCACGTTGGAGGCCCGCCGAGGGCCCCTGGCCAGCTCTGCTCTTGCTTCCCTCCTTCGCTGTGCTGGTGGGGAAGCTGAGGATTCCCCCTGACCCTCAGCACTCCCCTGGAGTGCCCAGCTGGGAGAGTTGCACACATACACTGTCTTTGGATTCTTCTGGACCAGCAGGGATTGTTCATTAACTTTTCATACAAGTGTGTCTTGTTCCCCTGTCAACGTGGTGAGCGCCAGGGGCTTGGAACTCAGGGCATGGAGCAGAGCCGCTGGGCAGAGTGGGCTGCTTTGTACTCTCTAGTTCGGTATTTTTTACTCAGATCTCCAAGGTGGTGGGCCTCAGCACGTGGCTGTCCCTAAAGATGCTAACCCACATCTTAGAGTCCTGTGAACACAGGAGCCACAACAGTCTTACCGGCACATATTTGTTGGGCGCTAAGTATGCAGCCGGCATCACTCCACTTGCTGTGCATGTCACCTTGTCTGACCCTCCAGGTGGCCCTGTGGCAGAGTGTGGGTCTGGGACTGAACAGCTTGCCTTCATATTCCAGCTCGGCCCCTAACCAGCCGTGTGGTCTTAGGCACGTGACAACCTCTCTGTGCCTGTTTCCTCACCTGTAAAAACGGGGTGATAATAGTAGTTAGGAGATTGCTGAGGTGACTTGGCAGTATTAATAGTAAGTAATATAAGTGTTAGCTTTTATTTGTAGTTTGTTATTATTCCTGATTTTACTGGTGAGGAAACACATGCAGTAGGGAACTTTCCCAAACAATGGAGCAGCCGTGCACTCAGACTTTCTGCATGACGGACCTGCTCTGCAATTGCACTGTTCATTGGGGACCTGGTAACCACGTGTCTATTGAGCAATCGAAATGTTGCTCGTGTGACCAAAGAGCTGAATTTCACGTTTTATTTAATTTCAATTAATTTTAACTGTTGTTTAGAAGCCATGCCCATCTCGACAGAGAAGCTTAGAGCTAGTCAGGCCTTGGCCCCTATGCCTATCTTTGCTGTCCTGATTCTTTCTTGCTTAAATACTCTGTGAATCCTCATGTAGCCATCGCCACTTTCAGTACTACTAGGGGCTCGTTTCATCTCCCTCCCTCATTCTCTGCTCTACCATCCCCACCTCTGCTGGGTTATTTTCAAATAAATCCCAGATGTTATTTTATCTGTGCATATTAAGCATATGTCTCTAAAAGAGAAAAGCTCTTATTTAATATAACCACAATATTATTATGACACCTACAAACAATTTTTTTTTTTTTTAGAGATAGAGTTTCACTTTATCGCCCTCGGTAGAGTGCCGTGGCATCACAGCTCACAGCAACCTCCAACTCCTGGGCTTAGGTGACTCTCTTGCCTCAGCCTTCCGAGTAGCTGGGACTACAGGCGCCTGCCAGAACGCCCGGCTATTGTTTTGCTGTTGTTGTTGCAGTTTGGCCAGGGCCGGGTTTGAACCTGCCACCCTCGGTATATAGGGCTGGCACCCTACTCACTGAGCCAGGCACCGCCCAGAACAATTTTTTTTTTTTTTTTAAACAAAGTCTCCTTCATCCTGGGTTGCTGTGTCATAGCTCACTACAACTTGAAACTCTTGGGCTCAGGTGATCTTCTTGCCTCAGCCTCCTGAGTAGTAGCTGAGACTATAGGCACCTGCTGTGATGCTCGTCTAATTTTTCTATTTTTAGTAGAGACGGGGGTCTCACTTTTGCTCAGGCTGGCCTTGAACTCTTCAGCTCAGGCAATCCACCTGCCTCAGCCTCCCAGAGTGCTAAGATTACAGGCATGAGCCACCACACCCTGCCAAAACAACAAATCTTTAATATTATCAGGTATCTATTTAGCTTTCCCTGATGCTTCATGAGGATCTTTTTGCAGTTGGTTTATCTGAATCCAGACGCACCCAAGGTCCACACTTTGCATTTGTTGCTATGTCACTTGTTTCTTAAGTCTCTTCTAAACTAAAACAATTCTTTTTTCCTGTCATCTGTTGAAGAAAGCAGGTCTTTAAAAAAATTTTTTTTATTGTGTAAAATATACACAACTTAATACATATCTGCCATCTTAAACATTTTTAAGTATGCTGTTCAATTAAGTACATTCATATTGTTGTGCAACCATCACCACCAGCCATCTCCAGAATTCTTTTCTTGCAAAACCAAAACTCAGTACCCATGAAACAATAACTTCCTCTACAACCGCTGGCATTTTTGAGGAACTACTGTGTTGTTTTCCGAAGCAGCTGTACCATTTTACATAACCACTAGCAGTGCATAAGGCTTCCAATTTCTCCACATTCTTGCAAATTCTTATTTTCTATTTTCTTGCTAGTAGCCATCCTAACGGATGTGATATAGTATCTCATTGTAGTTTTTTGGGTTTTGAATTTTTCTGAGACATGGTCTTGCTCTGTCTCCCCGGCTTAGAGTCCAGTGATACTGTCATAGTTCAGACTCCTGGGCTCAAGTAATCCTCTGCCTAAGCCTCCCAAGTAGCTGGGACTACAGGTGCCTGCCACACTACTGGGCTACTTTTTAGAGATGGGGTTTTGGGGTCACATCTTGCTCAAGCTGGTCTCTCAAACTCCAAAGCTCAAGCAATCCACTTGCCTTGGCCACCCAGAGTACTAGGATTACAGGCATGAACCGCTGTGCCTGGCCTCTATTTTTTCTTTTGTTGCTTGTTCTTTTCAGGTCATTACTAAGAAATCACAGCCAAATCTAACAACATTAAATTTCTTCCCTTTGTTTTCTTCTAAAAGTTCTATAGTTTTAGCTCTTATGTTTAGGTCTTTGATCCATTTTGAGTTAATGCTAGACACCAGATAATCAGATGGGATTTCCTGCATTCTAGAGGTTGCCGATTGCATCCCTGTGGTTGCTGGACATGTTTGTCCTTACCCTGTGTGCATAATTACTTGGTCAGTATTGGGTTCACAATCAGTGCTTCCTACTGCTTACCACTAGGCAGTGCATAATGTCTGGTTATCTCTTTAGTGATGCTGAGATTGGTCAGTGGGATCAGGGCTTGCCAACCTGACCCATCCATTATTCCAATGAGTCCCAGATTCGACGGTGCACCAGCCACCTGTGGGGCTGGGTAGAGAGAGCACAGAGTGTCTAATTCTGTCAGTCTGGGGGGGAGACCTAGACCTGAGAATCTGCAACTCCAACAAGTTCCCCAGTGCTGCTGCTGTTGGGGAAGTACACTTGAGATCCACTGCAGCACATCCATCTTACGTTTCTGTTGTCCTTGCTCCTAATACTCCCTGGAATCACCTGGGAAGCTTGACAGCGCTGGTAGCTGGGCCCCGCCCCTAGTAATCTGATGTAAGTGAGTCTGTTGTGCAAAGTTACAAGCCACTGCCCCGTGCTTTTAGCAGTCCCTCAAGGTCAGACCATACCATCTCTTCCTGTCCTTAGCTGTTTCCCTGAGAGATGGGACACGTGGAGAGCAGTGATAAATTATTCATCTCAGACAAAGCCCTCTAGCCTGGCTCCTGATATTAGGGCAGAATAAGCACTAAGTCAACATTGGATGAAGAATGGAGCTGGACTGAACTCACTGCTCTTTACAAACCTCCTTGGATTTTTCTGCTTTGAAATATTTTGTTTTCTGGTTAGGGATATTGAGCTCTTTAAGAAATTGGCTCTAGGCTTGGCGCCTGTGGCTCAACGGGCTAAGGTGCCAGCCACATACACCTGAGCTGGCGGGTTCGAATCCAGCCCGGGCCACCAAATAACAATGATGGCTGCAGCCAAAAAATAGCCAGGCATTGTGGCGGGCACCTGTAGTCCCAGCTACTTGGGAGGCAGGGGCAGGAGCCTCGCTTGAGCCCAGGAATTGGAGGTTGCTGTGAGCTGTGATGCCACAGCTCTCTATCCAGGGTGACAGCTTGAGGCTCTGTCTTAAAAAAAAAAAAGAAAAAGAAATTGGCTCTAGAGGCTTCTCTTTTACAGGGAAATTGTGAAAGTCAGGGATACTAGGGATTTTCGACAGAAGGGTAATTAGCAGCCCCCTAGACCTCGGTGTGGGGTGGTGGTAGAGTGACCAATTTGTCCAGGTTTGCCTGGGGCTTATCTTGTTTTAGCACTGCAAGTCCTGCATCCCTGCAACCCCTTCAAATCCTGGGCAAACCAGACCAGCTTGTCACTCTACTTCTGTGGAGAGCAACAGGATCTCTTCTTGCTTTGAAGGAGGGAAGAAAACTAACCCTATGAGGTGAGGCCTGGGGTCCCAGGTCCCTGGATCCCACTATGCCACTTTGCATCCTGTTGCTGGCCTCTAGAAGGCCACCTGCGGGCACAGTGGCTCACTCCTGTAATCTTAGCACTCTGGGAGGCCAAGGCAGATGGATTGTCTGAGCTCAGGAGTTCCAGACCAGCCTGAGCAAGAGCAAGACCCTGTCTCTAAAAATAGCCGGGTGTTGTGGCGGGCGCTTATAGTCCTAGGTACTTGGGAGGCTGAGGCAAGAGAATCACCTAAGCCCAAAAGTTTGAGGTTGCTGTGAACTGTGACACAATGGCACTCTCCCCCAGGGCAACAGAGTGAGACTCTGTCTCAAAAAATAAAATAAAATCAAGTAAAATAAAATAAAGACACCTGTGCAAGAGATGGTAGTTTAAGCCATGGCCTGGCCTCAGAGACCACAAGACCAGCTGTGGACAAAACCCTCACTGAGGAAAAGTAGTTATGACCGTGGCTTCTTTTTTCTGCCTGGTAAGGTAGGGAGGCTCTGTGGAAAGTGGCTGGTTGGGCAGAGGCCTGGGCTGGCAACAGGACTGCCTTGCCCTGCAGGGGCCTAGGCTTAACAGAGCCAGGTATCCCACCCAACCAGGCTGGGTCATAGATTCCAGATGAGTTAGAAAGGCGCTTTCCTGTCAAGTTTGAATTCAAGGCCAGGATCAGGATGAACTCTATGATGGTGATAGTTGCTGTCGTGTCAAGGTGATGGACCCGCCCCATAATTAGGTGTGTACCGTGTTAATTCCTGGTCTTTGAAGATCTCCTTCAAATAGAGTGTTCTTTAACAGTAATCTTTTTTTGTTTTTTGAAACGACTGGGTGACTTGTGGTTCTAATCTCCCTCCACTGACTGTGGCTGTAACACAGTGTGGTGGTTCGGACCTCTCACCAGGCCACCGTGCCAACGAAGTCAAATTTTAAGAGAGAAAAAAAATAAAGCTTTAAATTTTAGATGTGGAACCACAAACTTACAAAGGGACAACAGTAACTGACAATGCAAATCTTTACCCATCCCCAGGTCAAAAAGCAAATCAGGTAGTTTCATTCTTCCCCCGAGGCCACGAACAGTGCAATTAATGAATAATCTATATGGTGCTCTGTACCACACCCAGTTTGGGCTCAGTTTCGGCCACTCTGCGCTTAACCCTTGTCCTGCAATGATTTTAGGGCAGGATGAGCTCATTTGCTAAGTATTCACTAAGAGGGGCCTTTGGGGACAGGCAGGAAAACCTCTGCCTCTCTCTCTGATACACACACACTCCAACTACAACAACAACACACTTGTGTGTTAGAGAGGGGCAGGTGGCATAGCAAGAAGGGTGTCTCTGGACCAGGACTCAGCCTCCACTTCCCACCTGCTCTGTTCATACTAATATGATTTTGGTCAAGTCGCCTCCCTTGCACCTCAGTTTTCCCATCCTCTGACAGTAATCCCTGCCTACCTTGCAAGAGAGTTGTAAGAGCTGGCACAGGCAGAAAGACACTGTCAGGCAAGAAGAAATAAACTCAGTATGATGTTAAAGCCAGAGATGACTACATCCTTTTTGGGGGTGGGGAAGTCACAGTCCCCAGAGCCTAATCCCGTGGCGCCGGCCCACTAAGCATGCATGGGATCTCAGTGGCAGAGCCAAAGCCACCCCCTGGTTTGTGCCCCAGCAGGCTGTCCCAGAGTGCCATAGCAAGAAGTTACCGGTCCGTTTAGAGTGACTTTGATGTAGGCCCAGCCAGATGGGATGGGGCAGGATGGGACTGGTGGCCTGGGATAGAGCTTGCTCCAATAGGCCATTCGGGCCTCACCCATGGGTGAGGGACCTGCTATAGTGCTTACTTGCAGGCAAGTGCCTGCCTGTAGGGAAAATGCAACTCCTGTTCTCTGGTTGCTGAGTCATTAAAGCATGCACACACTGAGGCACATTTGCTTGTGTGCGTGTGTATACGCAACCTTGGGTAAATTCCCAAACAGGTGCACGCATGTGTGCACACTCATGTGGGGACTCAGCACTCCTGACTCTCCGGGCGAATGCAGGCCTCAGGCAGAGACGTGCACACATGGGCCAACACCGTGCACAAGCTTTACCCGTGCGACTGCATGCAGACTCCCGTACTATGCCCATCCCCCACTACTATAATTTTCCTTCCTTGGCAGGTCTGGAAGAACCTTGGCAGTGGAGATAAGGGCTGGGTAGGGAGAAGATTGTTGTGTGGAGGGGTGAGGCAGAGGGCATTAATGTTTGTGCTGCTCCAAGGCCAGATGGCTTCCTCCATGGAGACCAACAGCCCTCTTCCCAGAGGGGTCTGTTTGGCTTCCTGGGGCTCATTTTCCTTCCCTGTAAAGTGGGTGTGATAATGGTCATGACACTTGCCTGTAAGGGCTGAGGTGAGATGGAGATGTGAAGATTGTGAAAGAGCTGTTGTCATCTGGTAATGATCTCTAGGAACCTGGAGCTGGAGGCTCAGGCCCTGGGCCTCCCATTCATTAGCTGTGGGACCTAGTGACTGGCCTTTTCTCCCTGTTTCTGCACTGGGGAGCAAGGTAGCACCCACCTGCTATGTTCATACACAGAAAGCACTTAGAATGGCACACCACGAGCGCCCCCAAACTGGGTTCCTATTGCAGTGTAGGTGACCATGAGCTCCAGGAGGGTTGTTACCGGGCCTCTAGACATCTTTTGGGCCAGGAGCTGGCCTCAGGTGTCAGGTCAGGCCCTAGGAGTCCCCTCAGCTGTGCAGACAGGCTGGGGAAGGAGAGTGCTGGGAGGAGCCAGGACTGTTAATGATGTGGGGTTGCATCAATTTCAGCGGCCATGCCTGGCCCTTCGCCCCACAGCCTGCCATGTGCACTCAGGCCCAGAGTCTGGTTGATCCCACCTCTTGGTATTTCACTAACATTCCTTGTCCCCTGTCCACCTCACTGCCTGACTTCAGCCCCGGTGAGACCGTTCCTCCAGTACTCAGAGAAATCCATCTGAAAGTTGAATCTGATCCTTTCTCTCCCCTGCCGCTCCCAGTTACCCTCAGAGTCCAAGTTCCTGAGGGGATCTGGGTCCTGCCTCCTCTCTGGCTACACCAGCACAGGCAGCAGCCACTTGCCATCTGCATGGGCTGGACCTGCACGGAGCAGCGTGTTAGTCAGATGAGTAGGCTGTGCTCTGTGACAAATGGCGCCATTTCTTGGAGGCGGCCTTCCTCTGTCAGTTGAGGGGGGCACTCTGCTCCACGCAGTTGTTCAGGTGCCCACTGCCGTGGAGCTGCATCATCTGAAACACGTGGCCCCCTCGTTCCTTCAGCCTAAGACTAGAGTTCCAGGGGGTCACAGGCAAGTCTGGCCTGCTTCAGCCTGGCAATGACAAACATTGCTTCCTCCTGTGGTCCATTGGCCAGAACTAATGCAATGGCTGCCTAACTGCAAGGGGCTGGGCATGAGGGAAGCCATGGAGTTTCTGACAGGCACCCCCATCTGTGCCCTTCCCCCACCTGTTCAAAGTGGGGTGGGGTTGGGGCCTGGACTGAAGCCTGCTGGCTTACTCCCTACATCCCTGTACCAGCCCAGGCCCAAGGCAGCTCCTCAGATGCCCCCTAAGGAGGGCATTGTTCCTGCTGCTTCTTTCCTAGAGGACCCCCAGTACCCACTTCTCTCAGGACCCAGGATGGAAAAAGGTGTGCTGCTCCTTAGCAACGGGTGGCTTTTATCTTACAAACACTGACTAAATCCCTTTCTGTTTCCCTTGTTGCATTGGTCACTGGGAAGCTTGGAAGCAAATCTGAGGCCTCCCTCTGTGTGGAGGACCTGGCATTACGCTCTCAGTAGCTTGACCCCCTCCCCCACCTCAAATCCGGTGATTTCTTTTTATCTCCATTTTTCCTCTGTCCCTATTGGTTTGGCCGTGCCTTTCCAGTATTTCCTTCTGTCTGTGTCCTCTCAATTTCTGTAAGTCTTCTTAAGTCTTTTGTAGGATCAGATGAGCATTAATTAGTCCATCCCTGCATTCTGTGCTATTTCCTGTAGCTCTGGCAAATGTAGCCAGGATTTTGGGCAAAGCTCCCAAAAGGGGAGTTGAAATTTCTGAGTGTCACAGAATAAACGTGCCCCTGATGCACTACCTGGTGCTGTGCACAGGGCTTGCCTTAAGGGTCAGGCTTCTGATCACTGTGACCTGCCTGCGGTCACACAGCCTGATCTTGTGCCTAGGAACTGAGCACAGAGAGGAGCCTCTCTGCCAGCCTCCCGGGGAGCCGGGGGGGGGGCGGGGGTAGGGCGGCAGGAAGGCACCTCCTTTGTCTTGACTGGTGTCAAGCCTAGCCACATACACTGACCCATGGGTCGTTGTGGGAGCCTGAGGTGGACAGACATGCAGAGCCCCCAGCCTCTCCAAGGAAGCTGCAAAGTGGTGAAGAAGATGAGAACTGACACCAGACCCCAAATCGGGATAGCCAGGGTCAGGGGCTGAGGGCAGGGAGCAGAGCAAGATCTCTGCTACTGAGGGTATCAAGAAGAACTCTCTGGAGTAGGTGGCTTAGAGCTTGGGGAAGTGGGGGATTTGGATTTGTAAAGCCAAGAATAGAAGGTGGGGAATGGGAAGGGCAAGCTAAACTAAGTGGGAAAGGCAAGGGCAAAGAGTCAGAGAACTGGAGATGCAACCGGAAGGTGCCGTGTAGGTGAGCAGGAAGAAATGGAGCTTGGAACCTGGCACGGGACCCAGGCAGAAGGCCTTCAATGCCAGGCTAGGGATTGGCCTTGATCCTGCAAGGCAGCAATGACTGGAAGCATCCCAGGTGATAGGAGGTAGGGCAGGGGTGTGAGGAACACAGCTAGGCGTGGTGTTCACAAGGGCCTTCTGGCCAGGAGGAGGCCCTGTGCTTTTGGCCACCAGCGAGGCCTTGGCTCTCACAGGCTGTTTATAATCTGCCTCCACTCACCCCTCCAGCTTTCGTTCTCCCCACTTCTCACATTACCTGATTTATATGTTTTATGTGTGTGTGTGATATGAATATATTTATATATATTTATATTTTCCTTTTTAATACCGCCTTACTAATCTTAACCAAAGCACTGTTGGCTCCCCCAACAGTCAGTGTTTGCTTCTGTCTTCGGGCCTTTGCTCAGGTTGTTCCATCTGCCTAGGGCACCATCCTTCAGCCCTCCTTTGTCCTGCACACGTGGCCAATTCCTATTCATCCTTTAAATCACAGGGTAAGAGTCACTTCCTCCGGGAATCCCGCCCAGACTCCCCCAATAGCCTCGCCCACAAGACTCTCCACTCCACTGAGGACTAGGTGTGGCTTTACGGTTTCTGAACTCCCCAGGGCCTGGCACAGGGCCTAGACACACAGTGATGCTCAGTAAATATTGAGTGAACAAATAGAAGACTGGACAAGGAGCACAGGACGCCAAGATGCCTGGATGATAATAGTGACAGTGGCAGTGATTGCGCCCATTGATCGTGTATCCACCATGTGCCAAGGAGTCTAAACACATCTGATTTAATCCTCACGACAAGTCTGTGAGACAGAGACTTTTGTCATTTCATCTTACAGACAAGAAAACGGAGACTCTAGACCTTAAGTCACTTGCCATTTCCCTGGTAAAAGACAATGCCGGAACTGGACTTAGCCCGAGGGGAATGGGGGTGTGGGGCTGTCTGGTGAGATGGCAGGGGAGGGGGGGAATGTGGTGAGTTCTCTCTTTGTTTTTTCTGCCTTTTTGTGTTCACACTCAGAAGAAAGAAAAGCCTTAAAACATCCCCACTTGGATGAGTGGAATTTATACACCATCCCGCCTCAATCTCACAGAGCCTTTAGAAATAACCACAATTATAACCTGTTTCATTGGTTACCCTTCATTGCACGTCACTGTCCTTGTAGAGCTGATGGCCGTCCCGCTCGTGCCCTCTGCTGTGCTCGCCAGGTGTTCTCTCCGTGTGTCTCAGGATCAGGGCAGTGAGCTTCACACCTTCTTCCTGCTTGTCTCCCACAGATGTCATGGCACCCCCAGTACCGGAGCTCCAAGTTTCGCCATGTCTTTGGCAAACCAGCCAGCAAGGAGAACTGCTATGACTCAGTGCCCATCACCCGCAGCGTTCACGACAATCACTTCTGTGCCGTGAACCCCCACTTCATTGCAGTTGTGACCGAGTGTGCTGGCGGAGGGGCCTTCCTGGTCATCCCCCTGCACCAGGTAAGGACACTTGGTAATTCCCACGCCCAAATAGCTCTCTGAAGGCAGCATAGGATAAAGTATAAAGACCCTCGGTTTCTAGTGCCTTGTGTGGTTCAAGTCCAGCCCTGCCTAGTAAGTACTAGCTGTGTGACCTTGGGTAAGTCATTCTACTTCTTGGAGCTCTGGTTTCCTCACTGGAAAATATACCTATCTTGAGATTTAGCTTCTAGTAATTGTCATAGTTACTCCTAGCACCTCTTTGCATAATAACTCTGCGAATTAATTCACATCCGAGTAAAATATAATTTTCAATGCTTTCTGGGCTAATAGGAACTTGGGAAAATCTCTAAAGCCACTTCCTCCACTACAAAAGGGGAGGGGTACTGAGCCAAAACTAGCCAGGAGAGGTAAGGAGTAAGCAAACAGGAAGAACAGGCTTGTCCTGCAGCAAAAGTTAGAGTATAGGTTGGACCATATACAATTGTTAATATGCTATTTGGCCCTCAAAAAGTGACAGCTTTGTGGGTGTCGCCTGTGGCTCAAAGGAGTAAAGCGCCAACCCCATATGCTGGAGGTGGCGGGTTCAAACCCAGCCCTGGCCAAAAAAAAAAGTGACAGTTTTGTGTGGATCAACCTAATAGCGAATCTTTTGGGGATATCAACCCTGAATCTCTACCTTAAGGCAGAACACCTGAAGGGGTGGATCCTGGGTTGGTAGAGTCCCTGGTTCACAGCACAAGCAGATATGAAGCCTCTCCAGAGGAAAGTGTCCCCAATGTGGACAGGCTTCCCACAGACTAGGGTCGGGGAAATGCGAATTGACAGAGATCACCAAACATGTACACCACCGTGAGTAAGTCATTTGAAACAAGAGATAGCAGACTTAGACCCCCAAAGGAATTTCCAAGTTAAAATCATAAATATATGTGAGAATCTTACAGACCAGACTTTCTGATCACAATGCAATTGAGTTAAAAATTAATAACAAGGCTCGGTGCCTGTGGCTCAATGGGCTAAGGCGCCAGACATGTACACCTGAGCTGGCGGGTTCGAATCCAGCCTGGGTCTGCCAAACAACAATGACGGCTGCAACCAAAAAATGGCCGGCGTTGTGGCGGGCGCCTGTAGTCCCAGCTAGTCGGAAGGCCGAGGGAAGAGACTCGCTTGAGCCCAGGAATTGAAGGTTGCTGTGAGCTGTGATGCCATAGCACTCTATCCAGGGTGACACCTTGAGGCTCTGTCTCAAAAAAAAAAAAAAATTAATAGCAAAAAATAAATGTTAAATTCCTATTCATTTGGAAATTTAAAAACCTATTTCTAAATAACTTATAGACCAAAGATGAAATCAAAACAGAAATTACTTGAAAGTAAATGATAATGAAATACATCCAAAATGTGTGGGATAAAGGGAAAGTAGTAAGTACTTCCAGAAAAGCACGAGTGCTTATATTGGAAGGGAAAAAGGCTGAAAATTAATGGCTAAATATTTAACCTAAGGAGTTGTAAAAAGAACGACAGAGTAAATCCAAAGAAAGTTTGAGAAAGGAGATAATAAAAAGCAGAAATCAATGAATGAGAATGTAAAGGTACATTAAAAAAGATCAAAAACCAAAAGGTGGTTCTTAGAAAAGACTGATAGACAAGCCTCGAGACTAGGGAGACTAATCAAGAATGAGAGAGAAGGGGCAAATAACATCAGAAACAAGAAAGATAATATAATAGCAGAGCTTTAAAATCTAGTAAGTCACTATTATGACGAATCGTATGCCGATAGATTTGAAAATGTTGACAATATAGGGAAATTCCTTTAAAAATATAACTTGTCAATACTGATTCAAGTAGAAATAAAAATCCTGAGTAGTCCTGTAACTATGTTAAAAATCGAGTAATAAAAATTTCCTTAAAGAAAATAACAGAAGGAAAAGACAAACTATAGAGTAGGAAAGGATATAATAGACTGGACAAAAGACTCATTTCTTAAATGTATAAAGTGGACCAAAAAAACTAAACTGGACCTTCACAGTAGAGAAAATTCAAATGCCTAATAAACATTGGAAAAAGCACTCAGCCTCATTAGTAAACCATTGAAATACCACTGGCACACCAGATCATCAAAAATGTGAATGTCTGACAGTAGTGATGGCAAAGAGATGGAGCCGGGTAAACTCTCTGACACTTCTGATTGAAGTGGAAACTGACACTGGTTTTTAGAAAAAGAGGAAAACAGACATACCTGTGACCCAGAATACCATGCACTGCTTGGTATATGCCATGCAGAAACGTGTGCTTATGTGCACCAGAACAGAAGTATGAGAAACTGAATAGGACCATCATTCATATTATGGCAAAACTGGAAAAAATTCATATGTCCAAAAATGTCATAAATAAATTATGGTATATTCATACAACCATGAAAAGACACACATTTGGTATATTACATAATATACCAAAATATATATAGAGGGTGTAAAACAATGTAAACACATTTTAAGAAAGGGAAAAACTGTATTAAATTTGTAATACTCAAGTCACATTTGAAGTCTGCAATTACAAGTGCTCAATGTGACTTCGTCTTTTGTTATCAATATATACTGAGTATTATAATTTTAATATGGTTTTTTCCTTTCTTAAAATATGTATACATTTTTTGGCACCCTATACAACAAGATGATTGAATCATAAAGATAATGTTGAGTGAAATAAGCTGAAGAAATTATGGAGTATTTCATTCAGTTTACCTAAAATTAAAAACAGGCTACATTAAAATGTATCTTAATGGTTGGATAATTAAGTAGTAAAATTTTAAAGACAAGCAAAGGACAGACTATCAAGAAGACCAGGGTAATAATTACCCCTGGGGGCTCGGCACCCATAGCTCAGTGGCTAGGGCACCGGCTACATATGGCCACATACATCCAGGCTGGAGGGTTCGAACCCAGCCTGGGTCTGCTAACCAACAGTGACAACTACAACAAAAAATAGACGGGCGTTGTGGTGGGCGCCTGTAGTCCAGCTACTTGGGAGGCTGAGGCAAGAGAATCACTTAAGCCTAAGAGTTGGAGGTTGCTGTGAGTTATGACACTATGACATTCTACCTAGGGTGACATAGTGAGACTCTGTCTCAAAACAAAAAAAAAAGGGCGGCGCCTGTGGCTCAGTGAGCAGGGCGCTGGCCCCATATACCAAGGGTGGTGGGTTCAATCCCAGCCTCACCAAACTGCAACAAAAAAAGAAAAAAAAAAAATTATACCTGGGGGACAGGGCGGGTTATGATTAGAAAGCATCTCCCAGCATAATGGTTTGTGTCTTGGCCTGGTAGAGTGGCAGTTATAGGCAATTATTTTCCAACAATTAAGTAAACTGATAATTTATATATTTTACACATTTTTGCATATTTGTTATATTTTACATGTACATACACATAAGAAAGACTCTAGACCTAGATGATATTACGGGTAAGTCCTACAAAACTTTCAAGGAACAGATTCTTCTAGTCTTTCACAAATTCTTCCAAAAATAAGACAAAAAAGACTACTCCTTGCTTTGTTCTGTGAGACTAATGCAATCTTGGTACCAAAAGCAGTCAAGGACAGAATGAGAAAGAAAAACTATAGATCAATCTTATTCATGAAGGTGAGCGCTAAATGACTAGCAAGAGAGTCAGTCTAACACTAAATAAGAAAAGATACATTCTGATCAAGGTGGATTGTTTATTCTAGCAATTAAAGGTGGTTTAATCTGAGTAAATCAACAAAGGCAAATCATCATGTAAACAAATGAAAGAAGAAGAACCATATGGTCATGTCCATAGATGCAGAAAAGAACACCTGGTAAAGCTCAGCGCCCATCCAAGAGAAAGATCTCAGCAAACTAGGGGTGGAAGGGAGCTTCACCAATCTACAGCAAACAGTACTGTAGAACTTTTTATTTTGAAACAATTTCAACCCTACGAAATTTGCAAATATAGTTGAACTTCTGATTATCCTTCACCAGTTAGTACTGTTTTGCCAGATTTGCATTTTATCTTTGTGTCTATGTGTTTAGAAATAGAGAGCAGGGCGGCACCTGTGGCTCAGTGAGTAGGGCGCCGGCCCCATATACTGAGGGCTGAGATTTGAACCCAGCCCTGGCCAAACTGCAACAAAAAATAGCTGGGCGTTGTGACGGGCACCTGTAGTCCCAGCTACTCGGGAGGCTGAAGCAAGAGAATTGCCTAAGCCCAGGAGTTGGAGGTTGCTGTGAGCTGTGACACCACAGCCCTCTACCAAGGGCAATAAAGGGAGACGCTGTCTCTAAAAAAAAAAAAAAGAAAGAAAGAAAAAAGAAATAGAGAGCAGTTACAGAGATCACCCCTAAATACTGTACTTCAGTCTACATCTTCTATGAACAAGGATATGCTCTTACTTAACCACATTCTGGGAATTTAACGTCAATACAATGTTAATTGTAACATACACCCCAATTTCAAATTATGTCAGTTGTCCCAATAATGTCCTTTATAATAGCAATTTTTTTTCTGATCTAGAATCCAATTCAGGACCATACATTGCATTGAGTTGTCATGTCTCTTACTCTTCTTGATTTCATTTATTAACATTTTTTTTTTTTTTTTGAGACAGAGCCTCAAGCTGTCTCCCTGGATAGAGTGCTGTGACATCACAGCTCACAGCAACCTCCAATTCCTGGGCTCAAGCGAGTCTCTTGCCTCCGCCTCCCAAGTGGCTGGGACTACAGGCGCCCACCACAACGCCTGGCCATTTTTTGGTTGCAGCCGTCATTGTTGTTTGGTGGGCCCGCGCTGGATTCGAACCCACCAGCTCAGGTGTACGTGGCTGGCGCCTTAGCCTGTTGAGCCACAGGCACCGAGCCCATTTATTAACATTTTTAAGGTGTAAAAGCCAGCTGTTTTGTAGAATGTTTCTAAATTTGGATTTATTACATTTGTTCCTTTTGATTAGACTCATTTATATATTGTAGGCAAGAATATTACATGAGTGGTGGCACATACTTCTTAGGCAATTGAATCATAAGACATGCAATGTCAGTTTGTCCCATGACAGTTAAGTTTGATCTCTTTGTTAAATAGTGCAAACATTATTTGTAAAGGAGAAATTTTGGAAGTATCCCTTTAAAATTAGGAGTAAGATAAGAAGACCATGGCCTACATACCAAGACTAAAAAAGTAAGTTAAAGGTATCAGGATTGAAAAGGAAGAAATAAACTGCTATTATTTATGTATATGATTGTCTGCATAGAAACCCAAGAGAACATATTGTCAAGTTATTAGAAAATAAGAGTGTTTGGAAGGTAGCTGGATGCAAAAATCAGAATACAAAAATGAATTACATGTGTATATAACAGGAACATTTAGAAAATATAATTAAACTCTTGCAAAGACTAAAAGAAATTTGGATACTAGAAATAAAGAAGCAACACTTAAAACAAGAAAATTATAGAGCATTATTGAAAGACTAATATTAAAGATGATCTAAATAAGTGAAAATAGGTACCATATTCATGGATGACATTTTTTCCCCTCCTCCAAATTTCCATAGCATTCTCCTTTTTTAAATTAAATTAATTTTTTTTTTTTGATCCAGAGTCTCACTCTGTTGCCCAGTCTATACTGCATGGCATCAACCTAGCTTACAGCAACCCCAAACTCCTTGGTTCAGGTGATCCTCCTGCCTGAGCCTCCCACGTAGCTAATTGTTCTATTTTTAATAGAGATGGGGTCTCGGTCTTGCTTGGACTGGTCTTGAACTTCTGAGTTCAAGAGATGCTCCCACCTCAGCCTCCCAGAGTGCTAGGATTACAGATTGAGCCACGGACCCAGCTACTGTCCTTTTAAAATCAATTCTCAGGTACCTAGTCTCCTGAGAAGCTTTCTCCTTTCTTGGACCTATTCCACAGTATATATTTTTTCTTAGGACACAACATCCTGGCTACTTTGAATTAGAGTCATTTATGTTCTGCTAGTACCTCCTAATGTACTTGGAGTGGGGCAAGAGAGAACAGTACTTTATTTACCCATATATTACATTGTGGATGTATAATTGGTGCTCGTAAGTTTTCATGGACAGCAAATTACCTCATGGGTGTTCATCCAAATAGATAGGGAGGGATAATGACAAAGGGAGTGGCCCAAGCAAAGGCGAGACTGCCTCCATATCCAGGGAGCAATGCAGAACACAACTAAATAATCTGCAAAGGAGAGGAAAGGAAATGCCCTGGGGAACTTGACTGGGGCCTGGTAAGAAGGGGGGCTTTGAAGGCCAGCGTGAGAAAGAGAGCTGTATTGTAGAGAGAGAGAAATATTTCAAGCTGGGAGGAACAAGTGCAAAATGGAGTTTACGGAAAGACTTGAACGTCAAAGTGGAGGACTCTTAGAAATTGTTCCTTGGCCGCTTGTTTCTTCCAAGCTCTGGGTACTTGTAAAGGATTCTGTCCACCAAACAAAACGTGATCTTAATTAATTCAATTAATTAATTGCGTTTTCTAATTTTTATGCTAAAATAAAGCTGTCACAGTTTCTAACTCACACGAATTATTCAGTGTAAATAGGTACAAACAACTGATGATAGAGACAATAAATTGGTTTGATGTGATGGAGTGTGACATGAGCAGGGACCCAGTTTTAGACAGGATGATCGAGGAAGGCATTTCAGGGGAGATGACCTTTGAACAGAAAACCACTTAAAACTCTATAGGCAGAGTGTTCCAGCAGCACAAACAACCAGTGTTAAGACCCTGAGGCAGAAATGGTTTGGGTGTGTTTGTGCATGGTCACATGGACAAAAGTGGTGGGAGATAAGGTCAGACTGAGAAGTAGGGCTGGGAGGCTCTGCGCCCGTAGCACAGTGGTTACAGAGCCAACCACAAACACCAAGGGTGGCAGGTTCAAACCCAGCCCAGGCCAGCTAAACAGTGATGACAACTGCAATAAAAAATAGCCGGCCGTTGTGGCAGGTGCCTATAGCCCAAGCTACTTGGGAGGCTGAGACAAGAGAATCGCTTAAACCCAAGAGTCGGAGGTTGCTGTGAGCTGTGATGGTACAGCTCTCTACCAAGAGCTACATAGCGAGAGTCTGTCTAAATTGCAAATGAGAATTAGGTCTAAGTTTATAATGGTAGGGTGTACAACAATTTTTTTTTTCTCTGCAGCACTTTGGAAGAATGACTTGTCTTAGGCCACACATTAAATACACACACGCTGCCCAAAGCTGATTAGCAAAAAATATATATATGTGTGTATATATATTGAGCTATTTATGGTATTTCAAAATGTATATATTTTGAAATATGTATATACATTTAACTATATTTATATATAAAGTATATACAAATATATATTTATATTTATACATTTATAAAATACATATATATACATGTATTTTTGAAATACATATACATATGCATATATTTGTACATACTTTTCATGACATCTGACACCACAAATAACCAAAAAATGTTCTTACAAAATCAGCATGCCCCCACAGGCCTCAGGTTGTATGCCCCTGAAAACAAGGCAAGAGTCTGGGCTCTTTTGTGAGTCCAGTGGGAAGGCACCGGAGTCCTGCCCTGCCTGATCCTTTTTGAAATACCATAAATAACTCAAGGATTCATGTTAATTGCTACCATCCAAGACGCCCAGGAATCCAGGCACAACAGGAGCTGGGAGCCACTAATCAGAGCTTCTTTCACTTTACTATTACTTTGGTGTCATAAATGATTCAATAGGTCTGAAGTGTGGCTGGAGAATCTGCATTGCTGATAAGCTCCCAGAGTGGCCGGATCCAGTTAAATGTGGATTTCAGATAAACAACAAATAATGTTTTGCTTTTTATTTATTCTTTTTAATTTGACTGTTTATTTTGAGATAATGATAGATTCAAAACACTTGTGAGACCAATTACTCAGATAACAGTGATATCTTACAAGACTATCTTACGGGTCATTGGGAAACTTTCGAGATATACAGAAATCAAGAAATGGAAAATCCACATCTATGGAAACAAAAGAAGCCCTCCCATCTATACTGATGCGCCAAGCAAGTTGAAACTTGCATGGATGGGCTCAGCGCCTGTGGCTCAACGGGCTAAGGCGCCAGCCACGTACACCTGAGCTGGAGGGTTCAAATCCACCCCAGGCCCGCCAAACAATGATGACGGCTGCAACCAAAAAAATGGCCGGGTGTTGTGGCGGGCGCCTGTAGTCCCAGCGACTTGGGAGGTGGAGGCAGGAGACTCGCTTGAGCCCAGGAATTGGAGGTTGCTGTGAGCTGTGATGCCATGGCACTCTATCCAGGGTTGACAGCTTGAGGCTCTGTCTCAAAAAAAAAAAAAGAAACTTGCATGGATGGATCAGGAAGGACGTGGTTGACTGTGTTTCTTAGAGGAGAAATAATGGACTGTAACACAATCTGTCTCAAAACTTTCCTAGTGACCTGCATACAATATGGCAGCCAGGATATGACATCGATATAATCAAGCATCACTTCCCTCCAGCCCCACTCCCCCCGTACCCCGAGCAACCACTAATTTGCTCTCTATTTCTTTAGTTTTGCCATTTAAGGAATGTTGTATAAATGGAATTATACAATAGATAACGTTTGGGGCTTTACTTTTCTTAGCATAGTTCTCTGGAGATTCATTCAGATTGTTGTGTGTATCACTAGTGTTTTCCTTTTTATTAGTGAGCAGTATTCCCTAGTATGGATGCACCTGTTTGTGTAACCGTTCACCCTCTGAGAGTCATTGGGTTGTTTTGTGTTTGGTGCTATTACGATTAAAGCTGCCATAAACATTTGTGTACAGGTTGGGGTTGTCTTTGTTTTGTTTTTTTTTGAGACAGAGTCTCACTCTGTTGCCCTGGGTTGAGTGCCATGGCATCATAGTTCGCACTAACCTCAAACTCTTGGGCTTGAGCAATCCTCTTGCCTCAGCCTCCCAAGAAGCTGGGACTACAGGCACCTGCCACAAGCTGACTAGTTTTTCTGTTTTTAGTTGAGGTGGGCCTCTTACTCTTACTCAGGCTGGTCCAGAACTCCTGAGGTCAGACAATCCACCTGCCTCCACTTCTCAGAGTGTTGTGTATGGGTTTTGGGGTGAACATAAATAAATCTTTGTTTCTCTGGCATAAATGCCCAGGAGTGCAATTGCTGGGTCATAAGGTAGTTTACATGTTGAATTTTATAAGAAACTATCAAACTATCTTTATGAATAATTTATTAGTGCAAGGAAAATATTGCATAGGAACTACTTATGCTAAAGAAATTATTTGTTGTTTATCTGAAATTTGAATTTAACTGGGCATCCTGCATTTTTGTTTTGCCAAGTGTGACTACCCTACTCCCAGGTGATGCTGATGTTGCTGGTTTGCAAACTACATTTTCAGTAGTAAGGCTGAAATCTAGTTCAGTTTTATAATTATGAAAAACATCTCAGACACAAAAGTAGATGAAAACACTGTAACAAATTCTTCTATACTCTGTTTCGACAATTATCAAGAGTTTTCCCTCTTGCTTCATCCATCCCTTCTTGTCCCTGAAGTATTTTCTTTTTCTTTTCTTTTTTTTTTTGAGACAAAATCTCACTTTGTTTCCCATGCCGGAGGTCCATGGCTTGATCATAGTTCACTGTAGCCTTGAACTCCTGAGTTCAAATGATCCTCCTGCCTCCGCCTCCCAAGTAGCTGGGACCATAGGCGCCCGCCACAATGCCCTATTTTTTGGTTGCAGCCGTTATTGTTGTTTGGCGGGCCTGGGCTGGATTTAAACTCGCCAGCTCTGGTGTATGTGGCTGGCGCTTTAGCCACTTGAGCCCCAGGCGCCGAGCCTTCCACAAAGTATTTTAAAACAAGTTCTGGACATTTTGTCATTTTACTTCTCCTCACTGCAGGGTACAATTCTAAAAAACGGGGACTTTTTCCAACATAATCACAATACCAGAGTCACAACATTAATAGTAGCTCCTTAGTCATCTGATTCCCAATTCAGGTTAAGATGTCCCTGGCAGCCTCCTACATGCCTCTCTGTGTGTGGTTTGTTGCCTTAAGATCCAGACAAGGTCTACGTGTTGCATTTGGTTGATATGTTTCGTAAGGAACCACAGCCCACATTATTGCTCAGGTGCAAGGGGAAAGTACGTGGCAGCCGGCATCATGCTGTGGTGCTCACCTGTGCAGACAGGCCTGTGGGCGCCCTTTAGCCCGTGCTGATGCCTTATGAACATTAGCCCCTTTTGCAGGGAGTATTGCCCCATGTACAAATGAGGTACAGATGAGGCTACTGAGGCTCAAGAGATGACTTCCCAAAGGACCCTGAGCAGCAGGGTGAGGGCCTGAATGGTTCTTCTTGCTTTCTGAGGTTTGGCTCTGATTTACTTTGGCCCCTCTGTGGTTACTGGGGATTACACTGGCAGGTACAGAGAGGTGTCAGTGAACGAGTGATGTGTGAATGCAGGAAAGGACAAGCTAGCTAGTTACTTAATGAAGTATATAAAGAGTGCTGGGGTAGGGCAATGTCTAGCCTTGCCACAGCGTCTAGGAAGTTATTCTCAGAAGGGCCGGGCTGCAGAGGGCAAGTATTAGGTGTCCCCAAGGGAGTGGCACCGCAGTCAGGGTCCCTCCTTGTTGCCTCTGTGACCAGGGTGAGGCTGGTTGGAGGGAGCAGGAGGAGGTTGAGTTTCGCAACCTGCACCTATAGCCTTGGCCACCCAGGACTGTGCTCAGGGAACAAAGGCAGCAGGGAAAGTGTGGGGAGAGGCCTGCCCTGCGTCCCTGGGACAAGGGCCCAGCCTGCAGCAGAGCCACCCGGGGGACGGGGGAGGGTGAAGAGCATGGACTTTGCTATGAGGTGGGGAGGGTGGGGAGGAGTGAAGGCAGGGACAGGCAGAACCCTTGGAGAGCCTGGAACATTTCTGGGTGTGGGCCTGAGGGGCTGAATGGGCACCACGGCCTCCAGGTGCCTGGGAGAAGCAGGGAGGGGCACTTTCCTGCTACTCCTAAAGGCCTCGCTGGCCCTTCTCAAGCCCATGTCTGGCCACATCACTTCCCTGCTCAGACACCTCCCAGGACTCCCCACGGGCTGCGGCTGAAGTCCCACCTTTTTCATCAGAGCCTCCATGGGCCATCCTAACTGATGTGGGTTTTTCTTTGGCGGGGGGTGGAGGGTTGGATTTGGGGGTTATTTTTGTTTTAAGACAGAGTCTCACTCTGTGCCCGGGGTAGACTGCCATGGCATCATGGCTTACAACAACCTCAAACTCTTGGGCTCAAGTGATCCTCCTGGCTCAGCCTCCCGAGTAGCTCATCTGCCCATCTGTTCATCTCTCTGTAGGATCCAGCCCCGAGCTCTGGGTAGGGTGAGTAGACTCCATGCCCACAGCCTCACCCTTCTTGCCTTGCCTCCCCTCCCATCCTGTCTTCTAGCTTATCTTCCGCCTAGATGCTTTTAGCATCCTCCCACTTAAAACCTACCTGTGGCCCTGCTTTTCTGATTCGAAATGCCTCCCCTCCACCTGGTCTGGTCAAAGTCTCCCTCTCTTTAAGGCCCAACTCAAAGGCCTCCTCCTCCAGGAAGTCTTCTCTGACTCATCCTTCAGGCCCTGTGTGTACCTCTTTAGCTGAGCACTGAGAATATTACATCCTGACTCCTCCCTACGGTGGGAGGCTCCTGTAGGCCAGGGACTATGAATACCCCATCCATGACACCACCTGCGTGGCAAGTGCAGTTTGGAACATAGTCTTCAATGAAAGGCCTGTGAGATGCTGATGACAACAGCAAGTGGCAGACGAGGCCGTGGGAGTAAACATTCCATTTTCCCAGCTCTGCCATGGACCAGCTATGTCATCCTTAGGGCATGATTGTCAACCCCTCTGATGCGCAGCTTCTGCCCTTGCAAATGGGGATTCTTGTACCACTTCTTAGGTACAGGTTGGAAGGAAAATCGAATAATATGAGTAAAGCACCTAGCACTGGGCCTGGCGCATAAATGACTTCCTAAATTATGGTCCCTAAAGAAAAACATTTAAAAGCCTATTCAGGAGTTCGAGACCAGCCTGAGCAAAAGCAAGACCCCATCTCTGCTAAAAATAGAAAAACTAGCAGGTCATAGGGTAGGCACCTGTGGTCCCAGCTACTTGGGAGGCTGAGGCAAGAGAATCACTTAAGCCCAAGAATTTGAGGTTGTTGTGAGCTATGATATCACAGCATTCTACCAAGGGCAACAGAGTGAGACTCTGTCTCAAAAAAATAAATAAAATAAAATAAGAAA
>CAUYRH010129633.1:0-19127 GCA_963574655.1 Perodicticus potto
CATCACAGCTCACAGCAACCTCCAATTCCTGGGCTCAAGCGAGTCTCTTGTCTCCGCCTCCCAAGTAGCTGGGACTACAGGCACCCGCCACAACGTCCGGCCATTTTTTGGTTGCAGCCATCATTGTTGTTTGGCAGGCCCGGGCTGGATTCGAACCCGCCAGCTTAGGTGTACGTGGCTGGCGCCTTAGCCCGCTGAGCCATAGGCGCCGAGCCATGAAGTGTTCTTTGTCACTTACATAAAGTCATATGGATACACAGCTTTGTAAATTGATTTATTTCTCTATAACATCACATAATATTTTAAATTACATTGTTCTTTGGCTACCTCATTTTTAATAAATCCATCGTAACGTATCCATAGTTTACTATAATATTCCTCTAAATTTGAGCAACTCAGTTCAATTTTGGCTATTATAAATAATAATTAGATCATTTGTGACAAAATAAAACTGCCTATGAGAGATCCTATTTCTTTGTCACTTACTCATCCAACACACTTTTTTGGGGTTTTGTTTTATTTTATTTTGTTTTGTGAGTCTCACTTTGTCACCCTGGGTAGAGTGCCGTGGCATCATCATTGCTCACAGCACCTTCAAATTCTTGGGTTCAACCCATCGTCTTGCCTCGGCCTCCCAATTAGGTGGGACTACAGGTGCCCACTAGTTAGGCTAGTTTATCGATTTTTAGTAGAGATGAGGTCTCACTCTCGCTCAGGCTGGTCTTGAACTCTTGAGCTCAAGCAATCCACCTGCCCTCGGCCTCCCAGAGTGCTGGGATTACAGGTGCAAGCCACCAGGCCAGGCCCCAATATTTGTTTTAATACCTGCTCCCCACTGACATGATGCTGAGCATGGGGTGTATACACTGAAGGGCAACAGAGATGCTTCCTGCTGTATGCACTCTAAATTAGTGTATGGCAATTTAATTTGGGGAGGAACCCTCTCTGGTTACCACTGTAGAAATAAAGAACAGCCAGAAGCCAGTTCCTTCAATTGAAAGAGGGTTTCCTTTCCCACTAGCCAAACAGTGGTCCCTGCTCAGAGCACCAGTGTGCCCTTTTGTCCTTGTGACAGAGGCTCTGAGAGGGGTGGACAGTTTCTTTTGCTGCCTTTGGAGGTAGAATCTGGGCACTGCCACATGTGGCCCAGCTGTGGTCAGCACTGCCATCACTCTAAAGAGAATTTAGCCCACAGGGCTGACGGCACCAGGGAGTGCATCTCCCCAATTCTACATTTTCCCTTTTCTTTCTCTCTTTCTCTCTCTCTCCCCTGTTTGTTTTTATGTGAAATTCTGCAATATGAGAAGAGAATAAGTTGTCCCGAGAATCCAGGCAATGCCAAGCTCTGACATTAATCCTTTGCTTCTTCTGAACCCGGCTTGTCTAGCCCGTGTTATTTTGCACACATGGCTTGACTTAAATTAACAACAAACCACAAGCTTATAGGATAATTTCTGAAACCAGTATCTTTTCACCAATGTCAGAATATTAAGAGACACCTTTGGGGGTTCTATGGGGAAATTAGATGCCAGCCTTAAGATGTTCTATTAAGAAGCCAGGACCAATGATTTAAATCTGCTGCTTAAATCAACTGTGGTTCTTTGGGGGTGAGTCTGCTGGAGCAACGAGGAGGGATTGGGAGCAGCACACATCCAGATGAATGGACACAAAGTTTCACCCTAGGGCCCACTCTCCTTCCAGAAAAACTCCTGAACAAGGGCAGATGGGCTAGGGCTGTTCTCTGATAAAGGAGAACACCATGGTTGAACCAAGGGTGGAGTGATTCTTTGTGTCAGTTCCCAGACTTAGTTCTCTGCTTCAATAGGTTAGTAAGTGCTGTTGTCTATAAATCATTCCAAATACCCAAACTACAAACTCTTAAAGAAAGATCAGAGCTTATTGAAATTAACCATGTTGGTGAGTTTTTCATTAACCCTTTCTTCTCCCTACTACCAGTCACCACATAGTTCATCCAATCATGAGTTACTTTGCTACAGGGAAACCGAAATTTGTTAAGAAAATTGCTTGATCTAAATAAGGGACTGGAAAACTATAGCCCTGGACCAAATCTGGCTTGTTGCTTGTTTCTGTAAATGAAGTTTGTTGGAGCACAGCCATGCTCATCCATTAGCACATTTTCTGTGCCTACTTTCATATTGCAAGGGCAGAGGTGAAGAGTTGAGACAGAAACCTTTTGTGTCTCCAATATTTACTATTTGGCACTTCACAGAAAAAGTCTGATGACTCCTGATCTAAATAACCATTCGACTTAAGGATACATTGTTCAAATGTCACTGCTTCTCCCTAAATTAATCCACAATTTAACACAATCTCACTCAAAACTGAAACCCAGCTGTCTTTTCTCTTCCTTCCTTCCTTCCTTCCTTCCTTCCTTCCTTCCTTCCTTCCTTCCTTCCTTCCTTCCCTTTCCTTCCCTCCCTCCTTCCTTTCCTTTCCTTTCCTTTCTTTCTTTGTTGTTGTTGTTGTTGTTGTTTTTGCAGTTTTTGGCTAGGGCTGGGTTTGAACCTACCACCTTCGGCATATGGGGCAAGCACCCTGCTCCTTTGAGCCACAGGTGCCACCCCAAGCTGCCTTTTCTTATAGAAACTTTTTAATGAGGCTGGGCACAGTGTCTCATGCCTATAATTCTAGCACTCTGAGAGGACAAGGTGGGAGGATCGCCTGAGCTGAGGAGTTCAAAACCAGCCTGAGCAAGAAGGGGTCCCCCTCTCTAAAAAATAGCCATACACTGTGGTTGGGTGCCTGTAGTCCCAGCTACCTGCTACTCGGGAGGCTGAGGAAAGAGGCTCCCTTGAGCCCAGGAGTTTGAGTTTGCTGTGAGCTATGATGCTATGGCACTCTACCGAAGGTGACAAATGAGACTGTCTAAAAAAATAATAAAAATAAATAAAATCTATAGTGAAAATGCAAAGAACCTACAATAACCAGAACAAGTTTGAAAAGAAAATATTTTTTGAAGGCCTTATACAATTGGTCTCAGGGTTTACGATAAAGCTATAGTAATCAAACAATATTGTGTTGGCATACAGATAGACAAATAGATCAGTGAAATAAAACAGATATCCAGAACTAGGCCCACCTATAAATAGACAACTTATTGCCAAGACAATTCACTGAGGAAAGGATGAATTTTTTTTTTTCAAAGGATGATGTTGGAACTATTGGATAGACAAAGGCAAGTGACCCTTGGGCTAAGTCTAAGTGCTCTTAATGGTCAAGAGAACTAAGAAAAGGCATATTTGGGGAAATCATTGGCTTTCTCTAGGGCTTTTTTATACTAAGGAACTAAAGTTCCCTTGAAAATTCTCTATCGACTCACATGCAGAAACACAGAATCTTAAAATGTTAGAGCTGGACAGCGCCTATGGCTCAGAGAGTAGGGTACAGGCCCCATATACTGAGGGTGGTGGGTTCAAACCTGGCCCCGGCCAAACTGCAACAAAAAAATAGCCAGGTGTTGTGGTGGGCGCCTATGGTCCCAGCTACTCGGGAGGCTGAGGCAAGAGAATTGCCTAAGCCCAGGAGTTGTAAGTTGCTGTGAGCTGTGATGTCACAGCACTCTACCGAGGGCAATAAAATGAGACTCTGTCTCAAAAAAAGACAATAAATAAATAAATAAAATGTTAGAGCTAAGTGGAACGTTGTATAATCTCATCTGTGCCCCTTACTATACACAATAGGAAATTGGGGCTCAGAGAGTTGAAGGAATTTCCCAAGGTCAACTAAGACATGGTTGATATAAAATTAAAATTCCAGTCTGACTGGCAAGAACATTTATAACTGAGCGGGACCTTTCCAATATGTGAAGACAGTAGTAAACATATATAGCAAAGCAGCCAAAGAACAGAATAAGTGGAGTGACAGAAAGACTCCCCCCAGTCTCCTTAGCTAAAAACCCAGCTTTATAACATAGAAAAATAAGAACTCAGTAAGAGTTCTCAGGAGACTCGATTCTGGACACACCTGGTGAATTGTAAGAATTTTCAATGTTACCTCATAGTAGGTGGTTACAAAGAGATCTTTGATATTATTTTTTGGTGCTGGAACTGGTGGAAATAACTTGGTCCATAAATGACATCTGAAACCAGAGTAAAGAAAAGAATTAGGTGAGCATGAGTATCCCTTTTATCCCTAAATACCCTCTCTAAAAATTGACCTGGTTAATTCCGGAACATGCTATTTTCAAAATCTTTATTGACTAAGACTTCCAAAATAATAGTCGAAGACCTGGCAGGTTCTGCAAGGCTCTGATGTTGTTTCTGAATCATCCAGGAAAGACAGAATGGAAACTGCCTCCTGTCTGCAGGTGTCACCAGCCCTGCTCTCTGAAAACAGGCCCTATTTGTGAAGCGAGTGGTGCCTCCTGTTCCCTGCAGTGCTGATGGAGGCATCCCTTCCTCAGCTGTGCGGGCTCACAGATTGCTTTCTGTTCCCCTCTTCTGAACTGCCATCCCCCCAACCCCTAGAAGCCACTGGAACATATATAATAGCAAAGCTGTTTAATAGCAAAGTCATTTTCTAAGTTATGAAAGGGCCAAGACAGAATGTGCTCTGAAGTCTCCGAAAGGAAACTTTGGCTCACCGAATGCTAAAATGAGTGGGGAGTCCTCATGGGCCACTTGTAGGTTTTAGGATAGGACATTGAGACCTGCACGACACTTCTAGACTCTGTGTTTGACCTAATAGCCATCAGTCACCCAGGGGCCAGGAAGGTGCACCCTGGCACCTGCTAACAGAGGATTGGATGTGGGGGCCCTGGGGGATTTCAGCCTCCAGTGGGCAGCCTTCCTGTTCCTGAGATGAAAAAGACATGTGCTGGGAGCATAACAAAGATCAACCAAGTACCGAATGGAAGGCTGTGAAGGAATCAAAAGAACATCCCTGGAAAACCTTCACGGAAGTTAGGAGGCTGCTGACAAGTCCAAGAAGGGGTGCGTGGCAGCTGAGCACTGTATCGGGCTCTGTCCAGCTACTGTGAACCAGCTGGTAGGTTCCTCCCACTTCAGATATGGCCCACGCTCATCTCAGAAAGGCCATCCAAAATTTACAAAAACTGCCCTAAATTCCAACTGATAACAGGCACCCTCTATCTAACAGAACCACAGCAAGACCATAAAAATTCAATACCCAGAGCCCACCGGAAGCACCGAAGGTAATGGATACCTACATTCGACAGAGGAGTGAGGCCATTAACAAGAGGAAGCAGAGTGTTGCCATAAGCACAATGAGTAACCATCCTGTCAAAGGCTTCTGCTCGTCACTTCCTAATAGAAAACAAAGAGAGAAAGAAATCCAAATGAGAATCAACAGCAGAAAAAAAAAAAAGAAAGAAAGAAATAGAGCTTGGGTTTGAGTTCACAGGGCCTGGGTGACGCTGAGCTAGAGCTTAGCTTTCCTGAGCCTGGATTGCTCGTCTGCACAGGGGGATCAACCCTCTCAGAAGGTTGGTGTGGGGGTGATGTAGTGAGGCCACTTTTAGCTGTAACGAATTGAATATTCAGTTAATCAGCAAATATCTACGGAACACATCCTGGGTACTAAGCCGCCTGGATCTGGGAGCTTATCAGCTTTTGGTACGCAGGAAGGTTTTTATATGCTAAAGCTATAAAAACATAAGCCTACTTAGGAACCCAACTGCATTCCAATCAAAACATTTTTACAATTATGTAAATTGAGTTTTTAAAAGAAGTAAAGTACAAGACTCGCAGTTAACGATAAAGGCATCAGACTCTGCTATATGTGCTTTATAATCTTAATTCTCCTCAAAACACCTGTTACCATTATTCCCATTTCACAGATAGGAAAGAAGAAAATGATTAGTAAATCTTTACAAAAATTCAGTATTTTGCACACCACCTTATTCTCTTTTTAAATTTGCTTCTAATCTACATTCAAGGGATAGATTCTTATTATGGATTTTGTTGGTAGTCAGGGGTGGGGGTGTGTTTAAAGTCCCACAAACGCATTCAAGAATAATTCAAGGCCATCTGCCAAATGGTGTTTAAGTGCCTGATTTGCTTTTAGAGAAGAAGGGACATCCAGAGTTGTCTCCAGGAACACAAGTTTCCTTTCAGTAGGACAGGCCACTCATTCACACATTCCTCCATCCATCCATTTAACAAATGTTATTGGGGAAAAAAAAAAAAAAAGCAAATGGCATTGGGCTCTCGTTGTGTGTTTGTGCGTTTGGCACTGTACTGGTTGCTGGGACACAGGGCTCTCAGGGCACAAGTAACGCTCTCAACGTGCAGCTTGGAGTCCACCGGGGAGGAACAGCCCTCAGCAAGGAGACTCGACAGCATGCTAAGTACTGGGTGAGGTTCCAGCCACAGCACAACAGGAGAAGAGATTCTAGTCTTCGTTTGCCATCCCTTGTTTCTTCTATAGAATGAGAAATACATGTAAGTGGAATTTTCAAGTCCTGGTTAACAGCCTAAAACTTCCCCAAGCTCCAACATTCTTTATTTTCTTTATTATTATTATTTTTGCTTTTGCTATGAGAGTATTGATTTATTTCAGATTAATATGAGGGTACGAATGTGTAGGTTACCTTGTTTTCATTTCTAAGGTAAAGTTCAAGGTGTAGTTGAGCCCTTCACCCAGGAGGCGTGCTGGAAACGCTCACACTGTGCACTTTAGGTGAGATCTGCCATCACCCTCCCTCTTCTCCCAAACTTCCCATCTCCCTCCTCTGTCCTCCCCCAGCTAGGCTATGTGTGTTTTTTCTTTCATGTGGACGTGTAGTCGTTTATATAATGGCCAAACTCCAAAATTCTTAAAACCTAAAACACTCCAGTGTCAGGAGGGAGCAGCACCTCCCTAATGCTGGTGATGTCAGCCTTGCCTTGACCTCTTGCTTTTCTCCACCCCCCCACCCCCCCACCCCCTGTGAGCACTCAAGTTCGTCTTCCACCTCCCCAATCTTAGATCTCCTCCTCCATCTCTTCCCCCCTGCTCTCAAGTATTCAGAGTCCTTCACCTTGAATAGCGTCTTGTCTTCATTGCTCAGCTCTGCAACTTCTCTCTGCTGTCATCACACACCTTACTTTATTTCCTGGCCTAATTTCCTGAATAAGGGATTCAGGCAGCTTTTTATATCATGGGTGACTTCCTTTTATTTGACTCCAAAAAAACCTTAGTTTCATTTTCCAGCTTTATTTTTACTGCCCTCCTTGCTGAACTTCCGGCATTGATAGTCAAGTGCACCTTGAAACTGAGCCCTTGGCTATTTCTTCCCAAATCTTCCTCTTCTTCAGTGGCCTTCCCTTTTCCCCTTCTTAATTCCAACTGGCCCTTTCAGCTCATCCCTTGGCCTTTTTGTATTTCCCTCTACAGTCAATACTTGGAACTTTAAAAAGTTTATCAGAGCTTCATCTTTATAAGTTCCTTTTAAACTTTAAAAAGTTTATCAGAGCTTCAATTCCAGAAAATCTCCCAGGTCCCAAGTCCCAGCCCACCCTGACACACATCTCCAGGTCTAGATTTTAACCTGCCCACCAGTGAAACCCGCTTACACATTCTGAGGATATTCAAACCCAAATTCTTCCCCTTGACACTGCTTCTCTCACCAGTTGCCCCGTTTCCATCCTTGATCTTGCCAAGCCCCAATGTACATCCTTGAAGTCATTTGGATTCTTCCCCTTCTTCACATCCCACCTTTCCTGCCCCTCCCTTATATCAGCCATCGCTAGATACCCCAGCACAAGTGCAGCAGTGACCTGCTTGTGTCTGATGTGTGCGTCGTGGCTTGGGCTGGAAACCTGGGTCCCATCCCAGCTCACCGTGCAGGGCCTTGCTGTCCTCAGCTAAAGACAAGACAGTGGAGATACAGGATCCCTCAGACTCCTCCAAGCCGGCGCCTTTTCTAGAAACACTTAATCCAGGGCACTGACATTTCATGGACACAGCCCTTTAAAATCTAAAATTGATTTTAGAAAGGTAGTACCTTTTCACTGTTAAAAGTTTGAAAATTGGAGTAAAATATAAAATCATTAGCCATCAGGATTAACTAAAAGCTTATTTTCTTTTTGCGCTTTATTTTTTCTTTTTAGAGATGGGGGGCTCACTCTGTCACCCAGGCAAGTAACTGGAACTACAGGCATACATCACTACACTTGCCCAATTTTTAAGTTTTTTTTTTTTTTTTTTTTTTTTTTTTTAGAGATGGGGTCTTGCTCTGTTGCCCAGCTGTTTTCAAACTCCTGGCCTCAAGCAATGCTACCACCTCAGCCTCTCAACTTTTTGGGATTACGGGCATGAGCCACTACACCCAGCTAAGAGTTTATTTTCCACACATGTTTTTACATTCACTTTTTTTCTGTGGGCCCATAGGTGCCCAGACACTAGGCAAAATGTTCACATACATTCTCAATTTAATTCTCACAGTGACACTTCAAGTTAGGCACTGTTATGCTCACTGTACAGATGGAGAAACTTAAGCAGAGACAGTCAGAATAAGCCAGCAGAGGCCACATAGCTTTGTAAGTGGGGAAGTCTGGATTCCAGTCCAGGACTGGCCAAGCAGCCCAGACTTTTAACCAGGATGCAGGAATCCCATCCCACCCCCCCTCTATCTGCAAAGCTGAGGGCACACTGCAGTGCAGAGGCCTCACTTAACTCATTCTGAACACTGTTTTGTCACTGAGAGTCCTCCAGAGCATGATCTTGTGGCCCTGTCACGTTGTTTTGTGTGTCCTGACTCTCTGATGTGGCTACATTTGTAAGCCGCTTCCCAACTTGAATGTGGCTGCTTTGCAAACTACCATCCCTCTGACATTCCCTAGGCTGTAGGTGGGAATGAATCACATTATTAGAAATGTATGACTATGCTATTTTTTAAAGTTTTATTTTAAAATGTATTTTTATGTGTGGCTTTGAAAACAGGAATTAGCCATGCCTTGTCAAATGATGGAAAACAGTCCCTCAGAGAAGCGAACCTTTTCTTTTCCTGAATGCCACAAATACTTGATGCTTCTAGGATTAATATTCAGTTCTCTAGGTTTGAAATGAGTGTCCTGTTAAACTTTGTTTTTGTTTTTGTTTTTTTTTTTTTCAGTTTTTGGCCGAGGCTGGGTTTGAACCAGCCATCTCTAGTATATGGAGCCAGTGCCCTACTCCTTTGAGCCACAGGCACCGCTCAAACCTTGTTTTTACTACACTTTCTCTGAGGTAATATAAAGAGCAACTGGGGCCAGGTGCAGTGGCTCACGCCTTTAATCCTAGCAATCTGGAAGGCCAAGGCAGGTGGATTACTTGAGCTCAGGAGTTCGAGACCAGCCTGAGCAAGAGTTAGATCCTGTCTCTACTAAAAATAGAAAAACTAGCTGGGCGTTGTGGCAATCACCTGTAGTCCCAGCTACTTGGGAGGCTGAGACAAGAGGATTGCTTGTCCCCAAGAGTTTGAGATTGCTGTGAGCTGCTATGCCACGACCCTCTAGCGAGGGTGACAGAATAAGACTCTGTCTCAAAAAAAAAATAAATTAAATAAATAAATAAATAGCAACTGGGATGAACTAATACCATCAGATCAAATATTGCCTTACTTTATTTCCCACTCTGATTTCCTAAATGAAGAATTCAGCCTTCTTCATTTCCCCATCTTTGAAACTAAACATTCCATGCCTTTGCCCATTATGAAAGTATCCTAAGAAGGGCATTCAGAAACTCTGCACTGGTATATTGGAGATGTGAACTCAGCAAGGGTTATGTCACCAGAAAAAAAGTTATCCTGTTTACAACTACGTTAGACAGAAAAGCTTCGTGTCCTGCAGAAAAAACAAGCAGTGTTGTAAATATTATCAGCTTCACCCACTCGGTCATATTTGTGTCTCAAATTATGCAATAGCCCTTACCCCGATATGTCAAGTCCTGATAATAGCGCCGTTTTCTTCTGACCATCATTACAAAACTCCTGTCAGTTAAACCGCTCTCTGGTTAATCCCTTCACCTATCACTTTGATAAGCAAAGATTCTCATTGAATTAGCAAAAATATACAGGCAACTGATTTTCATTTCCTTCAATCAAAAAAAGGTTTTGATGCATACAGATGCTATATGGGAGGCAAAGTCATGGTCACGGGCCGGAGGGAATTGGCCAAGTAGTCACTTCTCCTGGCCCCTTCTCTCCAGTTACCCAGAATACATCAGAACCACTTTCCTGAAGACAGCTAAGGAAACAACCAACCCCCTAGAAAATGGCTCTTCTGCAAAGAAAACATAACTTGGTAGGTAAACTTAGTGCAAGGAAAAGCTCTCCCACGCTCACTGCCATGTGGAAATCACTTGTGGATTATCTATTGCTTGGTTACTTACTAATGCAAAAAAGTTGAAGTCAGTTATAGATGGACAAATAATCATCTACTCCAGTTATGCTGAAGGAGGAATAGGGGGCAAGTGCCGCTGACAGGACACAGTCTCTGGGTTGACGTGTTTAAGAAATGTAATAGCGTAAAAGTTGGGAGATCCCTTCACACATCCTTAATTTGAATTCTGGGTTCTCCAGCCTTGGAGATTTTTAAAACAAGTATTTCCAGGTTACTTCAATCTTTGTTCTGACTCAAGGAGAATACATTTCCTGCCATTAAAAACAAAGCCACAGATGTTATTTTTCAAGAAATTGATGGGTACTGTTATTGGGTTATGCTGAGATCAGTTTCAGAAAGAGGAAGTCAGAATGCCCCGTCCCTGTGAGGTGGGGACCCTGCAGACTCCCCACTGCACCCCTGGGTGCCCTTTCCAGGTGGCCAGCTGAGAGCATTTGGGGAACTCAGCCATCTCGGTTTCCATCACTTTTGACATCACCAGGATTTGGCCTTGCAAACAGCCAAACTAATGGAAATTCTGCTATTGTTCTGTGACCTAGGAGTGCATGTGGAGTAGGACATGGAGTGGGGTGCAGATGGGATGGGATGGTGGCATACGCAGTGGGGTGCAGATGGGATGGGGGCAGAAGGCTTTAGGGTTGGACCTGGCTTGGTCCCAGCCCTGCCTCTGGCTGCCTTAGGAGCTTTGTCAAATCACTCCCCCTGCCACCAGAGCTGTGGCCCCCTCACTACAATTCTATAATCTCTGTAGTTCCGAGATTCTGAATGGTTTCTAATGGCTTCAGCCTTCTAAGGGCTCTTAGAAGGTAAATGTGATTTGCAAGCCTGTTCTACCTTAAATTATCCATATAAGCATGAACTTTCAGTACTTTCATATTGATTTTGAATCTGAAATCAGACTTAACAATAGGTTTCAAGGGAAAAGAACTTATTAGTAAATTGACAGGACTCTTACCAACAGAGCAGCCTGCTGTGCTTTTAGAACCAGCAGGTGCTGGGAGAAATTCGAATGGTGCCAACAGGGCTGGGTAATTGAGAGAATGTGTATATGCAGTGTCTGAGGCAGGGCCGACCCGGCTGCCTGTGGCACATCTCCTGCCGGAGCGGGGCTGTGGCATCATTCAGGAGAGGGCTGCCTCCTCCCCCAACCAGATCGCAGGCTCTCAGAGCAAATGAGAGCCAAGAAAAAACCTCCCGGGCAGCTGAGCATTCGCAGCAGCTGTCAGATAGACTGTGGGTGGCACCTGGTTCAGGGAGCCAAAAAGAGTGGGCACAGCACAATGCGGTCTCAGCACACAAAACATAGAGTGATCTGGGACCCGGAGCGAAATGCACAGAACTCGCACCAGGTCCGTCTGGCGGAGCCTGGCTCAAGTGAACACAAGTTGGGCGAAGAGAGACTGTGTCCTTGTGTGCTGTGTGCTGCGGGCTGACTGAGCGGCTCACTGCAGTGCTGTCTGTCCCCCCAGCCTTGAGTGGGGAGCAGCCCTGTCAGTTCTCGTCCCCTCTGCAGGCTCTCCTGCACAGCCCTGAGGGCCCAAAGGCAGCCTGGAACGTTCCTTCCTGTTGGGGCTGCTGGGCCTGTTTTGTCAACCTCCTAAAGCACCTGAAAGTGGGCTGCAGAAAGTGCATTCGCCACACAGAAGCGGGTAACAAGGATGAAGGGACATGAGCCTGGGTCTGCCACTCGACCGATGTCCTGTCCGTGGAACAGGGAGAGGAGTTGAATGAATTAACACAAGTGACGTGCTTAGCACAGTGCTGGTACACAGAAGATGTTCAAGAAATAAAATGGATTATAATTATGATAAGCGTGAAACACATTGTGTCAAAACTATTTCCCTAAATCATCAAACCAAGCCCAAATTTAGAGTGCTGTCGGAATCCTCGGTGCTCGGAGAAAAGAACACGCACCAAATGTTCCAGACACGAGGGGAGAGGAAGGGGCGTGAGGCACGGATGGCCCCACCCCTCAAGCATCTGCGTCGAAGTGAACATCATGAATAACTTGGAAAGGAGCATTTAGACAAGAGTAGCCCGAAGAGGTAACTTCGATCCCCTATGCTTGGTCTGGGCAGAGGTTGATCCTTGCATGGCCCATTGTCCTGCCTCAGTCTCCCTGGCTGGAATAGTAACCGTGGGGAAGAAACACAGGTGTGGAGCTGAGCCTGCCACTGCATGCCAGGCCGAGGTCCACCACTCACTCAGCTGTGTGACTTTGGGCAGTTCCTTCCCCTCTCTGCACCTGTTTTCTTCTGGGTAATGCAAAGGTGCCTTTTGAGGGCACGCAGATGATGCAGGGGAACGTGCCTAGCAGAGTGGTGGGGCCCTGATATAGTCCCTGTGTCCTCTGAGCCACTGTCTCATCCTGAGGCAGAATTTCTGCCTGAAAGGGTGGTGTGGGCACCAAGAGAGGGGTCTGTGCCTGGAAGCACAGTGGGAAGCCCTGCTGCAGGCTGTGGGGGGCAGTCTCTGAAGGCTGCTGACTCGCTCTCCTTCAGGCCAGAGCGATAGCCACAAGGGTGAGGGGGCCCTGCCGCCCTGCTGAGGAGGAACGAATAATGAGGTTGCCAGGCAGGGACTCACCAGCCTTGAAACCACAGGAGGCCGGGTGACAGGCAGCAGGGGGCCAAACCAAGCCCAACGTTTCCCCACCTGAAATCTCCCTGTTTGCACAAAAATCCCAGCCCCACGATGACTTATGTTAGTCTTTGGGAAGCCTCAGTAGGGTTTTCACATTTTCACGTAGTTACTGGGTCAGCCCTTCCTACTTTCAAACAGTCTTTGCCACTGCGTTGCCCAAGAGACTCCCATCTCTGGTCGCACCTAAGCTCTAGAGCAGGCATCCTCAAACTTTTTAAACAGGGGGCCAATTCACTGTCCCTCAGACCTTTGGAGGGCCAGACTATAGTTTTAAAAAAAAAAACTATGAACAAATTCCTATGCACACTGCACATATCTTATTTTGAAGTAAAAAACAAAACGGGAACAAATACAATTCACACCAACTCATGTGGCCCGCGACCGTAGTTTGAGGACCCCTGCTCTAGAGTCTGCGCAATTCTTTTGGTAAGGCCTGGAGAAGGATGACACCGGCCTTTCTGTTTCCCTTCCCTGGTTTTCTCCCTGTTTTGCCACCGTTTGAGAAATTTAGACAGGAAGAGCTGGTGGGGGAGACAGCCAAAGTGGGGGTGGGGATGGGGGAAGAAGAAATAAGAGAAGAGTGAGGGAAGAAGCAAGAGAGGGAGGGGAGAGGGAAGAGCAGGCCTCACGTGTGGGGCAGAGTCACAGGACGAAGTGGCCCTACAGGCCCTCAGCCTGAGGGGACAAAGTGTGCAATGAAGGACGTGTAACTGATGGTCTCCAAAATGGCTCCAGCCCCTGCACAGCGCTTTTGATCCGGGTGCCCAGGGCAAATAAATGCCCCAGGTTTCTTCACACGTCAGCCCACAACTGTCAAAGGAAAAAGGCACAGGAGACATCCTGCTGTGGCCTGGCCTCCTCCCAGCCCAGATACCGACAGCCCCCATCTCCTGCCTCAACCCGTCTTCATGAAGTCCTGACAGACTCTGGAATGTGTCACACAACTCTGACCCCCTCCCACACCCCCAGCTCAAACTGACAGGAAAGCGACGGCCAAGATTCCCTCTGAGTAACCCTGCTGAGGGGGATGCTGTACCTCGCCACTGAGCCATCTGAAAACTCTGCTGACTTGTTCTGTCCCCCTGGGTGCAAGTGTCATGTATCTCAAGACCAAAGAAAGCTTATTTAAAAACATATTTTAAAGGGCACCAAGTAGCATCATCGCAGAGACCCTGGCCTTCAGTGTCAGGGTCATGACAAGACCCCATTGCTTATTTGAGAGGCCTCTCCTGTAACCGCAGATAAGTCCCATCACTGAGAGGCGGGTCTCAGAACCACTGAGGCTGAAGAGACAGAGGGAGGCCGGAGAGAAGCATGGGGTAGACCTGCCCATCACCCAGTTTTCCAAGGGGAACTTTATGACACAACAGTGGGAAAAATTATTTTCATAATTGCTTGTTTCACATTTGGGATTTGAGCTTCCTTCCTAAAGGGGAGAGGGGAAGGGAGAAGGAAAACACGAAGTTCACTAAGACTGGGTCAAACGAAAGGTTTCAGTAAACAGGAGATAGCAAAGATGACAAAGGCACAGAGGGTCCGGAAGTTAAGAAAGTTTAAAAAAGAGAATTATGAAAATTGGGAAGTTAGCTCATAAGATAAGGCAGAGAAGCTCGCTGCTCAAGGGCAGTTGACAACGAGGACTGATAAAGAAAACTGCTACAGCTATTAAATAATCCCAGCCAGGCACAGGCGGTTCCCTGCAGTCACAGCTACTTGGGAGGCTGAGGAGGGAGGACTGTTTGAGACCAGGAATTTGAATCCAGCCTGGACATTTTAGCAAGACCCCATGTCCAAAGGGAGTGGGGAGATTCCATGCTCTGGAACTCCTAGAACAGGAGGTCTCTGGCACAGTTCAGGGTAGGCACAGAGTATGTCAAACCTCCCCACTGCCACCCCCTGTGCCTCTCAGCTGGCCAGGGACCTTGGCAACAGAACCTCTCCCAATCCTCTCATCTCATTAGTTGAAACTTACTGTGGTTCCTTATTCTAAATTTATGCAATGACCTTGGGCTATCAGAGGTTAACTAGTTAACTGAATCTATTCTAATTCATTAATTGGCTCATAAGTCATTTGAGAAAAGTATATACATTAATAGCCACTTCTGGGCTGTTTGACAACCACCAAGTTACCTAACATGTCTGAGCCTCCCTTTCCTTAGCTTGAAATAAAGAAGATGGACTTAATGTCTAAGAAAGGGGTGATATTTGAGTTGAGCCTTTGGGGAAAGTAGGAGAGAAGGGCTCCGTTGTGCCATTTCTCAGATAAGACAGGGGAGGAGGGAAGGTACAGAATGGAAATGCAGGTATTGAGAAAGTCACCCAATACACCCCTCGCTGAGAACAATTATTGCTGAGCCCTCAAGGGGTAAAGAGGAACCATGTGAAATGTCTAGAGGGGATTGGACTTCCTATTATGTTTATTAGTCATCTTGATGAAAATGGAAAGTCTGCATTGATTAAATTCACTAATGATCCTAAACCGAGCAGGGGAGTAAATTCCAGAAAGGATGGATTTGTAAGGTGAGGATTGATATTAATCAGCTCATCTGCATGAGAGGGTGGCAGTAAATGAAATGGGATTTGCCGTAGATAATGGGAGTGAGGTACACCTGGGGGGAAATGATAATGAGCCCAGATCCAAACTAGGAAGCTGTTATTTAGGAAATGATAATGGTCTGAGAGCTCTAAAGTGGAGAATGAATAATAAGTTAAGAACAAGCTTGAACTAAGCACTCATTACAGGCCACAATTTCACTTTCAGCACTTCTGTGGTGGGCTGGTGCAGTGGAGGGGAACATGAATAGCAGAGATGGTAGCAGCCTTGGAATAGAGCACCACGTTTCACAGGTGAGGAAACTGAGGCCCAGAGAGGGTGGGTAAGACTGTCTAGGTCAGGGTGGCAAAACCCTGGCACCCTGGTCATCACTTTGTCCTCTGCAACAGTGGCAGGAGATCAACACTCATTACTGAGATGCTGGCCTGGTGGGCCAGGGGCCCAGCTCCCCCATTCCCCTTCCCCAGGAAACAGGGATGGGAGAGGAGGGGACACAGGATGAGGCCTTGAAGAACCCCCACAGGATGAGGCCTCCAACTTCATGGAACATGCACACACACAGGATAAGGTGTTGTTGACTTCGTGGTCAACACAGACAGAATAAAGTCGTGCTAACCCCAGTAATGTTACAAATATTATTTTGCTTAACCAAGTAACTGCAAGTGCCATGAATCTGCTTCTGTACATGCCGGTTGTAGAGTCCAGCGGTTTGCTTGCTGCATCATCCAACCTATAAAAGCTGTGCATTAACCCTGGTCGTGGCTGCTCCCCTCACTAAACAGGTCAGCCAGCCGCGATCTAAGTAAAGGCTCCTTATTGGCATTTTATTGTTTTATTTGTTTTTTATTATTTATTTATTTATTTATTTATTTATTTATTTATTTATTTATTTTGAGACTGAGACTCAGGCTGTCACCCTGGATAGAGTGGCATGGCATCACAGCTCACAGCAACCTCCAACTCCTGGGCTCAAGCGAGTCTCCTGCCTCTGCCTCCCAAGCAGCTGGGACCACAGACGCCTGCCACAACACCCGGCTATTTTTTGGTTGCAGCCGTCATTGTTCATTGGCGGACCCAGGCTGGATTCGAACCCGCCAGCTCAGGTGTACGTGGCTGGTGCCTTAGCCCGTTGACCCACAGGCGCCGAGCCCTTATTGGCATTTTAAAGATCATCTGGTGGTCATTTTTCTCACACCATTACATTTAGCTTCAGAAGGCTTCTCAACACTGTATTCTAAGCAGTCCCTGATTCTTAGACTCACAAAGTATTATCTTTTGCCATCTCTAACTGGGGCCAGAGAGCTAGACATTGGCAGAGCAATGGCTAAAACCTAGATCTCCTGATTTAATCTCATGCTTTTTTTGCACAGTACAAATTCTAAACTCTCTGTAGTCAACATTGACTTTAACTTCAAAAACTCATATACCCAGAAAGCATAACTGGCTTCTTAGCCAGGATTCTGACCTTGGTCTCTTGGTTTGAGGTCCCTTGGGCAGCATTAAAATAAAAAATCTTAGCTCGGTGCCTGTAGCTCAAGCAGCTAAGGCACCAGCCACATACACCTGAGCTGGCGGGTTCGAATCCAGCCCGGGCCCGCCAAACAACAATGATGGCTGCAACCAAAAAATAGCCAGGCTTTGTGGCGGGTGCCTATAGTCCCAGCTACTTGGGAGGCGGAAGCAGGAGAATCGCTTGAGCCCAGGACTATGAGGTTGCTGTGAGCTGTGATGCCACAGCACTCTACCCAGGACAATAGCTTGAGGCTGTATCTCAAAAAAAAAAAAAAAAAAATCTCTAAAATTGAATATGCAGTAGTGTTGGAAAGACACTTTGAAATAGCAGTAATTTGAGAAGGGTGAGTTTTGAGCCCCTGGGGAATAACATAAAACATTAAAAAAAAAATCCATCAAATTCAAGTAACCAAAATTAAGTTTCCAGTGTAGGATTTGGCAAAAATAATAACTGTGGGCCCAGCACACTGGCTCCCACCTGTAATACTAGCACTCTGGGAGGCCAAGATGGAGGATCACCTGAGCTCAGGAGGAGTTCCAGACCAGTTTGAGCAAGAGCAAGACTCCGTGTCTACTAAAAATAGAAAAACTAGCCGGGCATTATGGTGGGCACGTGTGGTCCCAGCTACTCAGGTGGCTGAGACAAGAGGATCCCTGGAGCCCAGAGTTTGAGGTTGCTGTGAGCCATGATGATGCCATGGCACTCCATCTAGGGTCACAGAGTGAGACGCTGTCTCTAAATAAATAAATAAAATAACTGTGTTAAAAGTTTCCTTAGACTGATTAATGTTTCTCCTATTTATTTCCCTCTGGAGAAAAGAGTGAATTTTCTTTGTGTAAATGAGCAAGGTTGAGGGAGGGCCTGTGTGTGCTGGGTCAATTTGATCAGGTGGAGGTACCAATCTGGGGAGGGAGGGAAAGACTGGCCTCAGGGGGATTGGAGGAGGTGAATGTGTCCCTGTCTAAGTTCCCTCTCCCCAGGAAGCCTCATGCTGTTCCTCTGCATCCCTCTGAGTGCCACTAGGGCCACCCTATAACTAACCATGTGTGCTGCACAACTCCAGGCGGCACCATTCTCCTTTGGGACTTCAGTAACTTAGCATGACCAGGCCCCTTGTAGACTCAGAACTGTTCTCCATTTCTCAGGCCTTTTCCAGTCTTCCACAGAAATCTACCTGCTGTATGTCTGATCTGACTCACATCCCCATTGGCTAATGTGTCACTGCCCAAGAATGCCCTGCAGACCCACCCCGTAGCCTACGTGAATGGATTAAATAGCAGAACATTTGAGTATGTGCCTGAGAGAAATCTCTCCCTAAGTATACCCTTCAAAAGGTCATGGAGTCCCTCAGATGATTCATAAGAGATGACACGCACATGCTTGGCCAGCCATAATGATGAAGTTGGCCACTAGGATCTCTGAAATAAGTCTTTAATTTATTCAGTTTGCCGGATCCTGTCACACCACGCCCGAGTGCCAAGAGATAGGGTACTGGAGTCAGTTGACTTGGGGTCGAGCCCCGTCTCTGCTACTTGCTGGCCATGCAGGGGTAAACAAAGTATCCAACCTCTCCAAACCTATTTCCTCATCTGTGAAATAGGTTGTTGAAAAGATCAACTAAAATAGTGTACATGAAGCATTTAGTTATAGTGCTTGGCACAATGTACCAATACATGTGATCCACTATCATCATTGATTTTATTTCATGATCTCCATGGGGCAGGCAAGGTGAGTGTTACCTCCTTTATCCTGAGAACCCCCAAAAAGAGACAGAGGATCCGTCTGAGGATACACCCGCCAAAGCTGGGCATTAAACCTGGGCTTTCTGTGGGAGACGCCAATGTTCGTCCCACCATCCATGCTCTTGTAGAGCTAATGAAACATTTAACCAGCCGGGCGCGGTGGCTCACGCCTGTAATCCCAGCACTGTGGGAGGCTGAGGAGGGAGAATTGCTTGAGCTCAGGAGTTCGAGACTCGCCTGAGCGACAATGAGACCCCGACTCATGAAAAAAATGGAAAAACCCAGCCGGGCGCCGCGGCGAGCGCCTGTAATCCCAGCGGCTTCCGGAGGCT